>JBBPBO010000005.1:43113318-43126451 GCA_037974295.1 Cicer cuneatum | reverse complement strand
TTGTTTTGGACCTGAAATCATCATAGATAACATAATGTATTTACGCTTCATGCAAATCCAAGGAGGTAGGTTGTAGATAACTAGTAGAATGGGCCATGAACTATGGTTACTACTTAAGTTTCCATATGGATTCATTCCATATGTAGCAAGTCCAAGCCTAAGGTTCCTTGGCTCATTTCCGAACTTCGGGTACTGAAGGTGCAAACACGAGAAGGGGGGGTTGCATTGTGTTTGACTTAACTTGAATACTTTTCCTGTTTTAATACTTTCAAAACAAAACTTGATGTATAATTAAAACAGAGTTAGCAGCAGATAAAAATAAAAAATCACAGATTTTATACTGGTTCACCGTTAACGAGGCTACGTCCAGTCCCTTCGCCTTGAAGGATTTCACTAATTCAACATTGAATTACAACCTTGCTACTGACCCTCCAAGTCAGTCTTCTCAAATAGTCTAACAATCCTAGACTTCTTTGAGGAAAAACAACTCCTGTTCTTCAGCCAATCTGACACCCCAGATTGTAGAAGAATTCACAACACTATGAATCTAATTGCTAAGTACCTTGCTACCCTTTCTGAATCCCTCAGTTTGTAGACTCTACTTCAACAACTTAGATACAACCCTATCTAATTGCCAAGTAACCTGCTACCTCTACTGACTCCCTCAGATTGTAGACTCTACTTCAACAACTTAGATTTGCCACAGTGGAAAGAAAATAACCGAGTACTTGCTTCTTGAAAGCTGAAACTCACAATTGACTTATATGAAAATTTGAGAGTGGTTGCTTTGGAAGTGTATGACTCTTTTGTGATTTTCGATTCTTAGTATTCTGCCTTGAGCCTCCTTTTATAGATGCAGATTTGGGCCTCTTCCAATGCTTAAATTCGAGCTGAATCTTGTTGGATTCTGTGTAAAAATAACTTGACCAATTGGGCTTCATATAAATAAAAAACATATCTTCAGATTTCCTTTCAAAATAACTAGCCAATTAAATCAATTGGTTCCTTCCCGCCACAGCTCCTGAATTCCACAACACCTCACTTTATTTTTGTAACAAATCTTTTCAATCCTTTGATCAAAATAAATTAAATTCTCTACCGTATAATTTTCCTGATTAAATCTGGACCATTGGATCTTCATGCGCTAGTCCACATCTGGACCATACTAATTGTTATGCTGTGATCCTCTGATTTCGGCCTTCCCTCGACCACACTTCCTGACCCTCTGATCTTCTGATTTCGGCCATCCTGGATGCGCACTTGATATGCTAAAATCCTCTGAATTCGGCCTTTCTTGGACTGCACAGTCTATCCCTCTGATTTCGGCCACCATTGGGCCATGGTCTGATTTTCTGATCTGGACCATCAGTGGACCAAATAATTAATTCTGAACCATTGATCTGGAAATCTTCCCTCTGATTTGGACTAATTCTGGACTTTGGTCTGGATTAAATTGAAATTAAATCTGGACAATAAATATTTCAGTCTGGGCATTTTACCTTTGATTTTAGATCAGGTCTGGATCATTCTGGAAATCATTTCTTCTTGTCTTGACTTAGTTTCATGCCCTGAGTCATGCTATCTTATGGTCTGGGTCATATCTGGATTGATTCTCTTTTTCTGGACCCTTAAACATAGCTTCTGGTTGAGTCTGGAACAAGTCTGGGCAGTTTAATATTGCACTGCCAGGCCATCTTCTGGTCACAATAACTTCTGGAATAAATTTGATATTTGATTCCTCTTGGTCGGGATAAAACTCTCCTTCTGGCAGGCTTTCCAATGGTATGATCCATGTTTCATTCTGATTTTTATTCCTTCTGATCTGGGCCATCAAAGATATCTTCTGGTCATGTTTTGACATTCCTGGAGTATCTTCTGGTCATTCTAGAATTCATTTTTCTGGAATCCTTTGATCACTGCTTCTGATTCCTTCAGTTTCTGGGGCATTTAACTTAATAATTCAAAGTACAAAATAAGTTTACATTGAGTACATTTGTAAGCATCAAAATCCTAAGTACTTAGAAACATCTTGGTTCCAACAGGTACAAATCATCAATTTTCTTCCACTATAAAGAATCAGTTGGATGACGGAGTTGTCCATCACGTTTCCTCTCATCGGCATGCCATCTTCCGTTCTTTGCATCATTTGCATTAGCAAACAATCGTTTGAACCTTGGAACTATTGGAAGATACCATAACACCTTCGCAGGAGGCCTCTTTGAGCTTTTTTCATAAATGGAATCACCATCCTTCATTTTGTAACCTGATAATCCACACTTAGGACGTTTATTCAACTCTTCAAACTCATTTCTATACAATAAACAATCATTAGGGCATGCATGTACTTTCTTATACTCCATGCTCATCGGACACAATATCTTCTTTGCCTCATAGTTACGATTCGGCAATGTGTTACCTTCTGGGAGCATTGCTTTCAACAATTCGAGTAATTCGGTGAAGCTTTTATCTGTCCATCCATTTCTTGCCTTCAAGTTGAACAATCTCAACACCGCAAACAACCGTGTGAAGTTAGTGCATTCTGGATATAATGTCTCTTCTTTGTCACTGCACAAATTATCATATACATGTGCACGATTAAAGGACTCTTGTCCAACATCACGTATCATGTCCTCTAGTTGATCACTCATATCTACATCAACTTTTTCTCTTTCTGAGGTATTTGACATGTTTAACAAATCACCATGCCATATCCATCTGGTATAATTCAGGTCAATCCCGGAACAAATATGAGGACTTCGTATTTCCTCAAAATGTAATGTATTTTCATTCAAACAAATAACACAACGACAATAAAATCTTCATTTACTTTCAGGAAGTTTTTTTAAAGCAAATTGTAAAAACTCCTCAACTCCCTTTTCATACTCTGCACTCAAACGATTAGCATTCATCCAACTGCGATCCATAGCTACTTCCTAAAAAATATACAATGGTAAATATACAAATAATGTCGTTGCAAAAAAGAACAATTCAGCAATGAACAATATAGAATTTATTAAATAGCAGAATTATGATGCATTGTTTTTCATGAAAATTGATCTGGTTGCAACCAATTGTAGAAGTTGATTTTCAAATATCAGCCAAGACAACATATTCATCAGCAGCAACCGACATTCGGCTATGGTATCAAATGGGAAAGAATTTATTTGAAGAATATGTGAATTATCAGTTATATTGTTTACCAAAAGGTCCAATAACACAAACAATTAATAGAGCAAATCAGTACCTGCTTGAACCTCTCCTTCGTCCTCTCAGCTTGCAAAAGAATATTTTCTGTTAGATATCGGGTAAAATCATAATAGTTAATAAACTCCAAATCTGAAAATGCAGAAGGGCTACAACCTACAGGGGCATGAGACAGACAGAAAATGTAACCTGGGATGCTGCAAGAAATATTCCAAATTTAAACACGTCAACAATAAAAACAAGCACATTAGGTGTACCTGAGAGAAAAAAATAGGAACTTCATGCCTCAGACACAAATAGAATGACATATTTTTAATTTTCAACGTAACTTCAATTATTTTTTCCATTTGTATCCTTCAATTAATACTATGTATATTAATTCCAAAGCATTAATTTCACTTTATATTTATGTCAAGGGAAAACACAACAGTTGATAAAGATAATTTAGTAAAATAATTATTCTCTTTCTTTTAATTATTGTATTTCTTAATATGTATGTAAAAATCTTAAACAAGTTCATTTCGAAACGGATAAAGTACTAAATCACTGGCGATTTTCAGATTAAAGGATGATTTTCAGGTTAACTGTCTTGTTGGTTGTGCTTAACCCATCCACAAGAACTTGCTTGAATTGATGCTCACGTTAAAGTGTCAAATACCTATAAAAATAAATTGCTATTATCACTGTTCTCCTAGCATTAAAGCTTCTACACTCTTTTAAGATCGTGTGAAGATCTAAGATCTCTATGTTGTTATATGTAAGACCCTTAATTTTTAATTAAAATTATGGAATTAATTTTAAGTGTATTTTGGGGATATTTGTAAAATATTTAATATATGTATGTTTTGAGTAAATATATATATATATAAATATTTATTTTGGAAGATATATTAAGATTATTGGATTAAGAATAAATTAATTTAATTACGAGTAATTAAATTAACGGACAGTTAATTAAGGGATTAGCGGCTAATTGCGACGAGATTGGTTAAGTGTTGAGGATCAGACAAGTGTCGGGTGAGGTGGCACCCACACAAGCCTATAAATAGGAGTGAGAAGGATGGTGAAATCAGAACACTATTCCTCCTTCCTCACTGCCCATACTGCATGTAACAGTACCCCTTTCCCTCCCATTCTGTTCTGCCTCCAATTCACGTTTTCAAAAGAAAAGAGAGGGAGTTCCTCAAAAGTGCCATTAATTGGAAACCTAGGCACCGAACCAGAAAACCCCTAGTACAAAAGTTGTTCCCCACATCATTACGGGGCTAGAGAACCCAGTTTCGTAGCAGCAAACGCAAGCGGCAGTTGCACCGGTTTTTGACGCGTAAACGGGAACGAAAGCAGAGACGTGAGCAGAAGCAGAAAACGCAACAAGGGTAAGGGCACCTTCCACTTTCTAGTTGCATTAGGGCTGTAAATGCATAACTGGCATAGCATTACTAATGTTTTCATCACTGTTTTGAAGAAAAACTATTTTGCAATGACATTTTGAAAAAAACTGAAGAAAATGCATTCTGTGATGTGTAATGAATCTGTGATGTTGCTGTTCTGGTTGTTACTGCAATGCTGTTTGGATTGTGTGGGAAAGCTGAAAAATGTTTTGCATGTTATTTTAAAGCTGATGTTGATCATTCTGTTTCTGTTTCTGATGATTCTGGTGTTGATCATTCTATTTCTGCTTCTGATGATTCTGGTGGTGACTATTCTGTTTCTGTTTCTGGATGTTCTGGTGTTGATGATTCTCCTTCTGTTTCTGTTTTGAGTGATTCTGGTGATGTTGATGTTTTCAAAAGAAAAGGTATTTTAAATGATGAAAGTGTTTTCTGGAAAAGTGTTGAATCTGTTTTGATGTTTGGTTGTTCTTTTTTTAAAAGAAACAGATTAAAATGTGTTGAATTCTCAGGAAAAAAATTTCACTGGTTTTCGAAGGTGTATTCGGATACAACATGTGTGTATTCAAATACAACCTGTCAAGCTTCTGTTTTACTTAAGTTTTCAAACTTGTATTCGAATACGAGCCCCTGTATTCGAATACAGAGGAAGGATTTTTGCTTCTGACTTAGCATCTGTATTCGACTACGACCATGTCGTATTCGAATACATAAGTGAAATTTTAACACTGTATTCGCATCTGTGTTCGACTACAGGCATGCTGTATTCGAATACAGAATGCAGATTCTCACTAGTTTCAGCTTCTGTATTCGAATACAAGGGATCTGTATTCGAATACATATTCGGATTTTTCCAGAAACTCAGTTTTTAGCTTCTGTATTCAAATACAAGGAAGCTGTATTCGAATACAGATTCGTGTTTTCCAGAAAATCAAGTTTTAAACTCTGTCATGTGAAATTTAAAGTGTTGGGAAATATTGAGAAGGGTTAAAATGATTTAAAATGGAGTCTTTGAAATAGTTTGAAGTGGGGGTGATGAAGTTTTTGAGACTTTACTGATGTAGTGGAAAAATACTGATTTTTACACTGGGACAACTTCTGTATTCGAATACAAGAGGGCTGTATTCGAATACAGAGTGTAATTCTGCACTGTTTTTGGCTACTGTATTCGAATACAGAGAAGCTGTATTCGAATACAACTTCGTATTTTCCAGAAATCTCAGTTTTAAACACTGTTTTATGAATTTTAAGAGTTTGGGAAACATAGGAAAGACTTATGATCATTAAGAATGGAATTTTGAGATAATGTAAAGTGATAATGATTGCTTGAATGTTTAATCATTGATGTGTTGATGATGAAATTAACTATGTTGAGAGGTTTTGGGAAAATGATGGAAAAGCATGAATTTTTCGGATTTTGCATACTATTTTCAGTGAAGAGAAAGCACTGCATATTCATGCATTACATAGTCAGGTGGTGACCGCGATGGGCCACAGAGTTGATGCGGTGACCGTGATGGGCCGCGAAGTTAAGTAGTAATCATAGGTTATAGAATAGTTTCGCGTGTATTAGACGGTCTGTTCTATCCGGGGTCATAGTAGTTCCGCGTGTATTAAATGGTCTATTCTACTCGGGCTACGGAGTGGTTCCGCGTGTATTAGACGGTCCACTCTATCCGTGCGAGGATTTAACTTCTGTGTATTTGGCCTGTGAGAGGCTAATACATGTAATTGTAGTGACCATGATGGTTATAGAATAGTTCCGCGTGTATTAGACGGTCTGTTCTATCCGGGTTTAGAGTAGTTCCGCGTGTATTAGATGGTCTATTCTATCTGGGCTACGGGATGGTTCCGCGTGTATTAGACGGTCCATTCCATTCGTGAAATTGTGCTGGTCTGTGAGCGACTGCACTGGTACTGGTCTGTGAGCGACTGTACCTTAGTATGTGTAAAACGTGCTGGTCTACGAGCGACTGCACGAGTGCTGGTCTGTTGAGCGACTGCACCTTGGTAATTCCAAGAAGTTGTATACATGAGCATATACATATTGCATCGGGGTGATTGAAAACTGATGTGTGTAAGTACGTTATAAATCCTGAAATTCTGATGAATGATTGTGAATGCTGATGTGTTGGTTGTACTTACAACTTATTTTCCATATTAATTGGTTGCTGTTTTGAAAATACATGTCATGAAATTTCAAAATGAGCATCTTTATTTATCATCATTGATTTTATGATATGCCATGGTTATATTTGTTACTGTTAGATATATGCTATGTGTTATGTGTTAATTTCGGTCGGTGACCCTTTACTATTATTGTGGAAATTGGGCTTTGCCCTCAGATGATACCCGAATCCTTCCTACCGACGGTTACACTAACGACGGAGACGTCGTTAGTTTTCCTTGATCTTTACGCACGATGTATTTGTAGACAACGCAGAGGGGTGGACAGTTGACTGGAGACAAGACTTCTAGAGGATGTGGCGGAGACCGTGCTACTGTAGCTTAGTGCATGATCAGTTAGAGTTGATGTATAGGATTTTGAACTGGAAAATGTAATTGGTTATTTTGGGAATTACTGTACTACTTTTCCATTAACTTATTCCGCACTCTGATATTTTCTTTTGGAATGATATGACATTATTATCTTTTGAGATATATTAATGTTTATTATTAATTTTCAGAATTAAGTACTTAGTGATATTACGATGAAGTTAATTAATTACAATCATCGATTAATCTACGACGTACCATTTTATGAAATGAATTAGTAAAAATTTTATTTTAATTCGTTTTGAATTAAATCTGGAAAATTCTTTTAATTATTGATTTTTTAAAAAAAAAATACACTCGCGCTGTGTTTTAAACTCGGGGTGTTACATTATATCATGAGGATAATATTTAAAAAATTATTGGCAGATAATATTTAAACTGTTAAACACATCAACGGTTTTCTAGAAGAAGAATTTACCATTAGATTGAGTTCATATTGATGTTATGGGTCAATATGCAACAAACATGACATAGTTATTAGAAACTAAAAAGCGTAATTCAATTTTAAGAGGAACTGGAGTTAATTCAATCTACCAAAGACACTAATGATAAATAAAAACATTTTAAATCCAAATAAAGTAAAACACTTACGGTCCACAAAGGAAAATTTAAGGATGAATGAAACGATAAAATTAATTAACGCAAAGAAGATAAATAAACTTATAATTAAAAGTAAGAACAACAAACCTCAATAAAAGAAGATTCAAACTAGTCACAAACATTACTTCAATCATCCAAAGACATGAAAGATAACTAACAAAAAATTACAATTCCAAATAAAGTGAAAACATTCACAAATTAGAACTTGATGAGTAAAAATTAACTAAAACCAGATATGACCAACAAGATTCAAAGAAGCACAATCAAGAATAACCATTTCAATGTCAAATTAACCCTCCAAGTCAAAGTGGACTTGCTGTTTCATTGTGTATGCCTCTCATCTAGTTATATTTTTCAGTCGAGAAACTGGTGCATTAAGTCGAATAATTGATCATGGTAGCCTTGCAATAAATTTCATTCTCTCCTCTATGGTGTTCAATGTAGTACCCATCATATTAGAGGTATGCCTCATTTTTATCTTTTTGCTTACGTGAATCATGTATTCCCCTAGTGTAGACTATTATGAGGAAGATATTTTGTGGGAACTGTATTTTCACCTTTGACTTCCTGGGGTCTATATTTTCATTAATGATTTTTTGTAAATTATTTTATAATCTCAACTCTTGCTTCTTTTTGCTTCAACAACTTCAATAGATTTAACACATATCCATCCAGATATCTATGATATCAGGTATACTGGCCTACAAATTTGGAGCACCTATTGCATGGATTACTTCCCTGTCAGTTGCTGCTTATGTTGTTTTTACACTTACTATCACACAGGTATTCCTCAGACAAATCTAAACATACTGGAATAGCTTGGTGCTCTCTTATTTTCATTTTTGGTCTTGTCATATATGTTACTGACATCGTGGCAGCCTTTTATACTTTTACCCAATGGAACTGTGGTGGTTAAAATGGTTTAGATCCTTCATGCAAAGTTCAAATTTTGATTTTTCCTGATGTCCCTAGTTATTGGAGAAGAGGAGTGAGATTGGTTAAAAATGGAAATCCTTTTAAAATCTTAAAGGACCATTGTAAATCTAATACAAATTAATTGCAAAATCTTATCTTAAATTGGCTAGTCATCTACTGAGCCAAATAAACCTCTTTAACTCAATGAGCTTAATGCTCTAACTAATTGCATGTAGCCTGGACTGTATTTTGACATACAAGTTTATTCTCTTCTACCAAAGCCATTTATTGGAATAATTGTAATAATAAATCACATTTAGAAGTTTCCCATTTCTTCTTGTACGAACTAAAGTTTCAATTCTCAGTATATTTGTTATTAGCCAATTGCACTGGTAGAACAAATGGATTTTTGCATGTTAATGTGGACTTGTGAAAAGTTCTTTACTCTTGTGTTTCTCGTCTTTTCAGTGGAGGACTAAATTCAGGAAAACGAAGAATAAGGCCGATAAAGGGCTGTTGATTCACTTATTAGTGACGAGGTTAGCATTTCATTCACTTATACCGATATTTTAATTTATTAATGATATCAGATTCAATGTCAAATTAACCCTCCAAGTCAAAGTGGACTTGCTGTTACCAACTCATGACATTCCAAAAAAAGCTAGCTAAATGTATTTTCGGCATGATCAATTAGAGTAACAGTCTGAAATTAGGAACAAAATCTGTTGTTGACCCAACAGAAAACTCAATTAACTAAATGAGAAAAGGAAAACAAACCTCCTAAACTTGAACAATCTAATGCAGAAGATAACAGGAAAGGAAAAAAAATTATAAATTAAAAGTTGATTAACTAGGTACCTATGTAGGAGCATATTTAGTGAACAGAATGATCCAGAAAATTATCATCATTAACACATCAAGGAACTGACACGAGCATGCAAATGTCCAAAAAACAAAAGGAATCATTTGCAAGAAAACTAGCTAAAATATGAAAAAACGGCAATTTACACAAACATTTCAAAGACAACACAATGCAAACCAAGGACAATACACTCCACAAAAAAGCAAGTACAAATACAGAAGCATCAAGGAACAATGAAACTAGTTTTGCTTTGAAACTAGTTACATTTTAAGTGGAAATTTGTATAAATAAATTAGGGAAACAGTAAATCCACTACATTGCGACTACTGTAAATCCACTACATTGCGACTACTTTCAACTAGAAACAGAAACAATAACATTCAAAACCCTAAATCCACTACATAAATTGCATAACAGAATGAAAAAAAGGAATTAATTGTATGAACTCCACTAATAACATCAATCAATTTATGAATATTCCATAAGCAATAAAGGTTAATAATAAGAACAATTAACAGTGAAACAATTTGAGATTGCTAAGTAATTAGAAAATTACTAGAGAAAGCATCAAACACTTGCTCATAGAGGGAAACACTTCTCGTTGGTGAAAGAAATTGATATTATCGAAGCTATTAGGTTTTTCGACGTTGTTAGTATTGGTAGAGTTTCTGATCGGAGACTTGATGAAATTGAAGTGAAACTTGGTGACGGCGGTGGAGGAGAAATTGAAAAGAAAAAAAAGGTGGAGAGAGAGAGAAGAGAAGAAGAAGCTATTGATATAGGAAGAAGAAGCTGATGATATTGATTTATTTAGTTTTGTGGTAAATGGTGACAAATTTCAATACGTAGGATCCGAAGCGTGTTAAGATGGCGTGCTCATTCTCATACGCTAGAGTGTGTGTTTAACGTTTTAGCACCAGCAAAATTCAAAACTCTGCTCCTTTAATCTAACTCGTGGCTTTCTTCGGAGAGGAAAGTAAGGTAATAGTAACTTAGAAAGCCAAAAAATGCGCCTCAAAGTATATTTCACATGTAAGCTTAGCCACTGAGAACCACCGAGAAGAAACGAAATATGATTGACGTGAAGGAAGGAAAATGCGTATAGCACCTATTTTCTATTTTCTAATGTTAATTTGGGGGAATTTTTTTTTTTAAAATATTTGTTAGATCGGTTTAATATAACATGAAATTTAAAGATCTACATTTTTTATGAAGACAAAAAGATCCTTGATCAAAAAGAAAAAGGATTTTAAGCAACTTATCTTTCAAATTTATATTTAGGTAAAAACATTTGATATTAAATCAAAATACAGTTTAAGTACAATATTATGAGAACCTTCTGATAGCATATGCATTAAAATATTTTATGAAAATATTTAATAACATAAACTTGTTTGAAAATAAAGTTTTTACAAAACTGGAAATCTATATTCGAATACAAGGTATCGTAGTCGAATACAGACTATAAATCAGAAGCTAAAACTGAAGATCTATATTCGAATACGAAGTTTCGTAGTCGAATACAAATTGCAAGTCAGTAGCTATTTTGAAACATTTGTATTTGACTACAGCTTTGTGTATTCGAATACAACTCAAGTCAGTGGCAAAAATCCCGTATTTGTATTCGACTACAAGATGTTGTATTCGACTACAAACATTCAAAATTCAAATACAAACAGAACGTTATAGAAGTGTATTCGAATACACTGTGACTGTATTCGAATACAACTTCGAAACAATGCAACTTTTCAGTTTTGAAACATTGCACAAGTTCATCAAAACGTTTGGGAATCATTGCCATTGATCTGAAGTGTTACCTTGGAACATAAATACTTCAAAACTTCAGTTTTAAACCATCAATCCTACCACGAACTTTGAACAACTTTCTGAAATATTTTGTGATCTTTTCAAAGTTATATTTTCATACTTGAAGTACATGCTCTACATTTTCATATCATTGAGAAAGGTTCTCTATTGTACTTGAAAGTATATTGGATTGATATCCTTGCACAAACTATTATATCCTGTTGTTCTTAATTAAGAACATTGTTGTAAAAATTATTAAAGTTATTGTTTGAAGAAAGTGGTTTATTTTCTTCAAGTGTTGTAAACTAAGATAGTGGTGTGCTATCTTAGGCAGAGTGTTAGGAATTTGTAATTGAAGTCTTAGGGTTAGACTTGTACTTATTCTAACAGATATTGGAAAATCTCTTGTGGGGTGCAAGAGGACTGGATGTACCCTTGGTTGAATGGGGAACCAGGATAAATTTTTGTGTGTTTTTACCTTCTGCCATTTACAGTTTTCATTTACTTACACAACAAGATTAAACAAACTTTAAACAGTCACTTAAACATTCTCCAAAACTCTAAAAACAGAAAAATTGTCCAACACCTAATTCACCCCCCCTCTTAGGTGTAACTCTGTTCTTACATAACAGATTTAACAAATCATTAAATTTTTTTTAATATGTTTGTTAGGTCGGTTTAATATAGCAGATCTAATAAATCATATAATTTTTTTAAAAAAATATTTGTTAGATCGGTTTAGTATAACAGATCAAACAAATCATTTAATTTTTAAAAAAAATGCTTGTTAGATCGGTTTAATATTATAGAGCTAACAAATCAATCATTTAAAAAAATGCTTCTTAGAACGGTTTAATATAACAGATCTAACTAATCAAACAAATTGTTTTTTTAATGCTTATTAGAACGGTTTAATATAACAGATATAAAAAATCAAACAATTTTTTTTAACATTCTTATTAGAACGATTTAATATAACATGTTTAACAAATCAAATAAATAATAACAAAATTGCCACCACCTATTTGTTACATCGGGTGTATAACAACCGATATAAAATTACAGATGTAATAAGAATAAATTGCACTAGTGATCATAAGCAGTTAGGTTTTGTCTTGGATAAAAAAGGTTAAGAGTCTTGACTTTAGGATTTAGTTCGTTCTTTTATACAACCACTTTCTTGTTTGTAGTCTTAATGAGTTGGTTTCTATTGAGGAAGTTAATAAAAGAAATTTTGTTATTTGCTTTAGAGTAAATGAGCATTTTAATTTATTCTTGTTTTAAAAAAAATTTAATAATCCACTTTTTTCACATTTAGAATTTCGTTAATTATCGTTTGAAAAGTTGGGATCTTACAAAAAGCTTTTGTTCTTTTGACTCATCGTCTTCCAATCAATTCAGCTTGACAGTTTATGCGTAAACATCAAAAATAAAATATGAGAACAAACTTTAAAAGTTCAATTTCAAAGTTTGGTCAATGAAACTTACCCAAATCAGAGCAAAATAAAACCAATGGAAGGTTTAGCCATTGCTCACATGGTCATCTTAGTGTTAAGTTCACTCAAATCGAACTTATGATGATAAAGAATGGTGCAAAATAGCAAGTTTCATATAGAGATAAGTTAAAGATTTTATAGAGAGATTTAAAAGGCTAAAAATTTATGAATACAATACAATAAATAATTAAAGTAAGAAATAGTTAGAAGAGATGTATAGAAAAATATTACATTAATTATCAAAATATATATATATATATATATATATATATATATATATATATATATATATATATATATGTG
>JBBPBO010000005.1:42822890-43112999 GCA_037974295.1 Cicer cuneatum | reverse complement strand
ATATATATATATATATATATATATATATATATATATATATATATATATATATCTGTGTGTGTGTGTCTGTGTGTGTAAAAACGCATAAAATCTTAGTCTTTCAAATACTTATATTAAATATCAAATTAATTATCAACACATATATATGTAAAAATGTCTAAAATTTTAATCTTTCAAATATTTACATTAAAATACAATTATTTTTAGAAAAATAAATAAAATAATTAAATATAATATTTATAATTTATATTACTCATTAAATCTAATATGTATACAATTATCAAACCATAGAAAATAAACATATAAAGAAAATTAATTAATATATATTTTAAAATAATTTTAATTAATTATTTAAAATCATATTTAATTTAATAAAATAATTTATATAAAATTTTGAGTGTAAAAGTAACACCCCACATTGTTTATTACATATTATGATAAAGTATACTATATGTGTTTGTCATAGGGTGATAATTTTCTATGTATTGTATTGTGTGTTTGCTTTAGTAATTTATTTATATTATTAACATTAAAAATATTTTATTTGTTTTTCCTTCAATATAAAAAATAAAATAAATAAATCTGACGTGAAGGTATTATTGCTATGTGCTAGCCCATTTTTTTATTCAAGCTAGCAACTAATTGATTTACCAGCTAACCTAATATAGGGGTATTATATAATTAAGTACAAGGCCTATTTAGATTATACAACTACTCCTCTTTCTATCTATCTTTTACTCCAACTCCTTCAATACACACTAACCTAATAAGCCAACACATAGCAAGAGCTCTGCATCTTCTTTACCAGTAGTTTATCTGTCTTAATACTAAATTTTGTCGGCTACTATTATTGAATTAAAGAATCAATTATATACTTTATAACCATTTTTTACAGGACTTTTCCTTTTCTAGAGTAAGTTTCTCATTATTTTAAAATTGTTGTCAAATATTTATCGTCTATATCAATATTATTTGTGTTTTTTCGCTAGTATCTTTATTGTCCTTTTCCTATTTCATTTGATTATTAATGATCAGGATTAAAATAAAATACCAGATATATTTTATTTACTATTTATATTCTGTTTAAATGTCAATTTTGTATATAATAAACTTTGGTGATAAAAATAATGTATTTTGTGCTGAATTTAGTAAATTTTGTTATAGTTATATAACAACTTATTAGAGATTTCATTACGACACATTTATTTCATGAAATTACATAAGTTGTCATGCTAGTACTTTCAAATCCTTCCCTGGAATCAATAGAGAATGAATTAATTTGTGAACTAGGAGCCTATGTACAACTAAATGAGCCTGATCGAGTAGAGCTATGGTCGAACCGTAAGGTAAGACTGATAGGTCTTGGGGGTATCTCTGTTAGGAAATTTTTAAGTGGATTAGTGGGATATTCCCTATAGTCGGAAACTACTGTGCAACAAAAGAGTACCCCAATCGTCGCGTATATGTGTCTCGGATTTAGTTGAGGGGATATTTGAGAACATCGCTATTTTTTAATTGTTCGTCCACTTATATGGTGGCATAGTATGAAACCTCTTAACCAAATATTTCAAAGTAGAATGCTACCAAATGATGAAGAAGTATAAAGTATAGTGCATGCATAACATTGGATCTTTGTGATTGTCTTATTGTGATTGATTTAGATTAATCTATGATAATGTTTTCTTGAAGGTTTAGAATACAATGTTATGATGTGATATTGTACCAAATTGATTACTTGTGTATTCTTCTCACTTATCTTATACTATTACATGATTTCAAAACTCATCATTTGTTGCTTGTGTTTGGCATTTGTGATGGATGCAGAGGAACCACAAGTTGTAGTTGATGACTAGTACTCTCGGAGTGTCGGACACCATTTTATTTTGAAGACAATTATTATATATTTTATGTTTACGTCGTTGTTGAACGTCTTTTTATTTTGGAAATTCCTTCTCTAATTGTGACATCGAGTTGAGATAATTTTTATTTTTATTTTTCTAAACTCATTTACGTTTTGATTCGAAGGAATCTTGTTATCTAATATCATGACTTTGAGTCATTAAGCTTGATGAAATTTTTTTAGAATAATTTTGATGTGCCAAGTGTCCACGTGATACTCTTTTCCTTGTAATTTTATTTAATAATAAAACTCTCATTTTTATTTATATGGAATTTCATTGCTAGACAATAATTTTCAAAAATATTATTTTGGGATTTCGGATTTCATAGTTACAACCCCATACCAATTTGATATGGATTTGGGGTTTAAGGTTTCAAAGGTGAAATCACTTTCATTTATCCAGCCGTATTTGATATGAATCTTCTTAGGAAATTGATCTTTTCCAAATGACTTTGTAATACTTTCTTGGTCGTTGAAAGTATGGCTTCCAGTATGACCATATCCTTATTCTTATCCACTCCAAACACACATTTTTAGGGATTCATCTCAAAACTATGCATCCTTGTGCTTTTCAAAGCTTGTTCCAGTTCCTCCAAGTGACATTGGAAGTTATGGGACTGGGCCACCACATCATCAATGTATACCTTGTTGGAACCAAGTTGGTTCTAAGTATTTAGGATTTTGATGTTAACAAAAGCACTCCATGTAATCTTATTTTGTACTTAGAATTATCACATTAAATGCCACCAGAAGATAAAGTTTCCAGAGGCAGAAGATGAATTACCAGAGGATAAAATCAGACCAGAGGATATACCTCCAGAAGACACCAGATAATGCATCCATAAGATACCAGAGGATGCATCCTGAAAGCACCAGAGGATACACCAGGATGTCAAAACACCATCAGAGGATATCTTTCATGGCCCAAATCAGAAGAAAGTAGAGTCCAGAAGGAGACCTGGACCAGACCAGAAGGGAGCCTGCAAAAGGGAGACTTGTTCCAGACTAGAAGGTATCATAAGTCAGACTTGGTTCAGTATTTATTCTGACCAGAAGATAGCTTGTCAGTGAAATGATAAATTAATTGGTCAAGAACAAGAGATTTAATCCAGATTTGGTCCAGACCAGAAGATAGAATGGTTTAGTGTATGAAACAAAGTTCAGACTAGAAGAAATGATGCCCAAATTTTATCCAGACCTGATCCAGAATCAAAGGTAATTATCCAAACTAAAATATCATATGTCCAAATTTAATTTCAGTTCAATCCAGACCCAGTTCAGAATTGGTCCAAATCAGAGGGAAAAGGTTTCGATCAATGGTCAAGATTTAAGTATATGGCCCAGTGTTGGCCGAGATCAGAAGATCAAACCATGGCCCAGTGTTGGCCGATATCAGAAGATCAGAACGTGTGGTCCAGCATTGGCCGAGATAAGAGGATCACAGCAGATCAAATTGCAAGTCCAGAGTGGTCGAGATCAGAAGATCAGAAAGTGTGGTCCAGGGTTGGCCGAAATTAGAGGATCACAGCTGATCATTAGTATGGTCCAGATGTGGACGAGAGCAGAAGATCAAGCGGTTTAGATTGAATCATGATCAGTGGAGTCGTGATTATATTTAATCAAAGTATTAAACAGATTCAATACAAAAATAAAGTGAAGTCTTGTGGAATTCAAAAGCTATTGGCAGGAAGAAAGATTTGTTCCAGAATCAATTAAAGTCAGGATTGTTCAAAGTTATTTTCGAAGGCAATTTGGAGCAGAAAAAGATATGTTTTTTATTTAAGTGAAACCCGATTTGTCAAGGTATTTTTGCAAGAGAATCCAGCAAGATACAGCTCGAATTTAAGCTTGGAAGAGTCCCTAATTATTCATCTATAAAAGAAGGCTCAAGGCAGAAGACTCAGCATCGAAAAATCACAGAAGAGTCATACACTTCCAGAAGCAAACACTCAAGTTTTCAATGAGGTTAATTGTGAGTTCCAGCTTTCCAGAAGCAAGCACTTGTGTTTTTCTTTCCCTTGTGTTAGATCTAAGTTGTTGAAGTAGAGTCTACAATCTGAGGGAGTCAGAAGGGGTAGCAGATTACTTAGCAATTAGATTCAAGGCGTTGTAATTCCTTCTACAATCTGGGGTTGTCTGATTGGTAGGAGAAGACTTGACTTGAGAAGTCAAGGTGCTGTATTCCTCAAAAGTCTAGGATTGTTAGACTGTTTGAGAAGACTGACTTGGAGTGTCAATTGTATTGTTGTAATTCAAGGTTTTGAATTAGTGAAATCCTTCAAAGTGAAGGGACTGGACGTAGCCTTGTTAACGGTGAACTAGTATAAAATTCTGTGTTTTTATTTTTACTTTATATCTGCTGCTAACTCTATTTGATTCATACATTAGGTTTTGTTATAAAACTGCAAAAACAGAAAAAGTATTCAAGTTAGTCAAACACAATTCAACCCCCCGCCTTTCTCGTGTTTGCACCTTCAATTGGCATCAGAGCTGAAGGCTGAGCACTTAACTAGTATTTGAGGAAAGGTCCATGGGGTCAGCAACATGGAAGAATCCAAAGATGATTTTGGAGGCAACATCAACAGACACCACTGTTTGATGGAGAGTGGTTTGAGTATTGGAAGGACAGAATGAGAAGTTTTTCATATCTCAAGATCCTGAATTATGGAAGCTGGTAGTCAAAGGATACACTGGACCTACTGTTGCAGGAGATCCAACTAAAGAACTGGACATGGAAGATATGAAACCAGACCAGAGCAAAGCATACAAACTGCATCACAAAGCCAGAACCATCATGATCAGTGCCATCACATTCAAGGAATTTGACAGATGCACAGATAAAGAAACAGCAAAGAGCATATTCGATAGTCTTGTTCTGACCTATGAAGGAAGCCAACAAGTTCAAGAAGCAAGGGCTGACATACTGGTCAAACAGTATGAGATGTTCAAGAAGGAAGATGATGAAGACATTGATGGAATGTTTTGTAGACTCCAGACTCTGATATCTGGACTGAAGGTCTTGAAGAAAAGCTACACAACAGCAGATCATGTCAAGAAGATTCTAAGCAGCTTACCAACCAAGTGGAGACCAATGATTACTGCAGTTTAGCAAGCCGAAGATCTGAATAACTTAAGACTTGAAGATCTGATAAGCTCACTCAAGTCTCATGAAATAGAACTGGAAGCAGATGAACCAAAGAAGAAGAAGAATCTGGCCCTGAAGTCGAAACAGAAGAAAGCTGCAAGGGCAGCACCAGAATTAGAGGATAGTGACAATGACTGTGATGATACGGCTTACTTAACCAAATAGATGGTTATGATCTGGGAAAACAGGAAGAGGAGAGGCTCCAAGAAGAAACATAACAGCAAAGGAAAGGAAGAATCTGACAAGAAGAGTATCGTTTGTTATGGATGCAATGAACCTGGACATAACAAGTCAGAATGTCCAAATCTGGAAAAAGGCAAAAAGCACAAGAAGAGTTCCAGATTCAGAAAGAAGGGTCTGATGAAGAAAAGGTAGAAACACGAATGATGTATCAGAATCAGAATCAGAAGAAGAAGAAGAAGAATCGTCTTGAGATGTATCAGAATCAGAAGAAGAATCGTCTGATGAAGAAAAGGTAGAAACACGAATGATGGCACACATCAGGTCTGCCTCTGGACCTCATAAAGGCACAGCTTCAGGAAGGAAAACAGGCAGAAGGAAGAATGATCAAAGCAGTCATTCAGGCAAGTTTGGAAGCACATAAGAGGAAGCAATTCTGGCTCTGATGGCTCAAGTTCTGGATACAGCTCAGGCTCCGGAACAGATTCAGAATATGAAGACAATGAGGTATTTTCTGATCTCACTAAATCTGAATTAATTGATGTTGTAAAAGATTTCTTAAATGCAAACAATAAGATGTCTTTAAAACTGAAAACTTTTAGGGAAGATAAGAAAAATCTGACCAAAGAAGTCCAAGTTTTAAAGAATCAAAATTCTGAGTATGCAACTGAAAATAAGGATTTTAAAACTGAAGTTGCAAGACTCAAATCTGAAAACCAAACTCTCAAAAGTAATATTTGTTCCACTTCCAAAACTGTTTGTGAATCTGTTATGCATGAGCAATTTTTTCAAAACTTTATTTCTAATGGAATGGAAAGAAGTAAATATGCATCTATGATTTACGGAAACAGTAACATTGGAAAGAAAGGTCTTGGTTTTACAGAAAGTATTGCTGAAACTAAAACTGTTCATTCTGAAGTTTTATGCATTGTTTGTGTTAAGAAAGGTCACTCTGAATTATCTTGTCCAATGGTAAAATCTGAACAAGATCAGAGAGCTGTTAAAACTAACAAAACTAGACCCAATCAGTTATGAGTACCAAAAGATCAAATTGTCTATGTTGCAGATATTGTGAGCAACCAGAAGGAGACACCAACAATGGTGCCTAGACAATGGATGTTGGCAATGCACAAGCAGAAGAAGGTTTATGTTCCAACATCAACCAAACAAGAGCCAATTGACTCTGGTAGAAGAATAACTGGTCAACACAATACCTATCAGAACCAGAACCAGAATCATAGGAGGAATAGGAAATATCGAAGAAATCACACATATCACACGAATCAGAACTGGAACCAGAATCAGAACTGGAACCAAAATCAGAACTAGAACCAGTATCAGAAGCACATGAACTGTAACCAGAACCAACATTGGAACCAGTATCAGAAGCATAGGAACTGGAACCAGAACCAGAACAGGTATCAGTATCAAAGGTTCAAGTATGATCATCAGAATTACTCTAATTATCAGAATCGGTATAACTACAGAAATCATCAGAATCATCATAATCGACCAGATTCATCCAACTCATCTAAATTACCAAAATCACCATAAGTTCCAGAATCACTAGAGGAACATGGTGTATTAACCAAAGCAGAAAGAGAAGAATCAAAATCAGGAGAGTTCTTCAAACACTCCAGTGAAATTCATCAAGATCACAAACCAGGGAGGGAATTTAAAGCCCTTCATCCAAACCATCTAATCACAAAGCATACAGATTCAGAATCTGAAAATCAGAAACAAAAGGATTTTCAGAGTAAAACTTAAACTGTTGACATAGAGGTTACATCTTGCTGTAAATACTATTATTGCTTGATATTTATGTTTACTGTGATAACAAGAAGGTTGATCTTAAAAAATGAAAGCTAGATAAGTATTCTACAGGTTTTCAAACTGTCAGAGGAACCAGGTGACTCACACGAATTGAACACTTCAGCAGAAACAACATTCCAGTGGTTTCAAAAACAAACAGAAACCACCAGAAGCAGAACTAATGGTTTGGCTGTATTGAGTTCATTTTTAAATTATTTGATTTATATTATGTTATATGACAAACTGCTTGATCTTGACAAATCAAAGCAAGATAAAGATAGTCCAGGTTCACCAGAACCAAAGCGAGCAGAAGCAGAAGTAGAAGTAGAAGAAACAGAAGTACCTCGAAAGGTAGATGATACAAGCAAGTCAGCAACACATGACAAATCTTCAAAAGATAAATCTGATCAAGTCAGAAACAGCCAAGGTAAGTCAGAAGAGAAATCTGGATATTTATCAGAATCAGAAGCTGTTACAGATTTACCAGAACCAGAAGCTTATTTATCAAAATCAGAAGCTGTTATAGATTTACCAAAACCAGAAGTTGATTTATCTGAATCAGAAGCTGTTGCAGGCAAAATAACTTGAAAAAGCAGAAGCTTCAAGCAAGAATACGACAAATCTTCAAATCTGAAGTAGAAGGTTGGATACTTGCAATGTAAGAAGAGCTGAATGAATTTCAAAGGAATGATGTTTGGGATCTAGTATCCAGACCAAACTAAAACATTATTGGAACCAAGTGGGTATTCAGGAATAAACTCAACGAAAAAAGGTGAAGTGGTAAGGAACAAAGCAAGACTTGTAGCTCAAGGATACAATCAACATGAATGTATTGATTACACTGAGACTTTTGCTCCAGTGGCCAGGTTAGAATCCATTAGAATTCTTTTGTCATTAGCTGCTAATCATGATATAATACTGTATCAAATGGATATTAAAAGTGCATTCCTAAATGGCTATATAAGTGAGGAAGTCTATGTCAAACAGCCCCCTGGATTTGAAAATTTTGAATTTGCAAACCATGTGTTAAACTTAAAAAATCCTTATATGGTTTAAAACAAGCACCAAGGGCATGGTATGACAAACTTAGTAACTTTCTGCTTAAGAATGAATTTGATAGAGGCCAGATTGATAACACTCTATTTAGGAAATCCATTAAAAATGATATTTTGATTATTCAAGTTTATGTTGATGATATCATCTTTGGATCTACTAATGGCACTTTGTGCAAGGAGTTTTCTGACCTAATGCAGAAAGTGTTTCAAATGAGCATGATGGGAGAACTTAAGTTCTTCTTGGGAATTCAGATTCACCAAGGTAAATCAGGTATACTCATTCACCAATCTAAATACACTAAAGAACTTCTTAAAAAGTTCAAAATGAGTGAATGTAAGCCTATGGCCACCCCCATGCACCCAACCTGCTCACTTGAGAAAGATGAAACCAGCCAAAAGGTAGACCAGAAAACATACAGAGGTATGATTGGATCCCTTCTTTATTTAACTTCTTCTAGACCTGACATTTTGTTTAGTGTTTGTGTCTGTGCCTGTTTTCAAGCTGACCCTAGGGAATCCCATTTAACTGCTGTCAAACGAATTTTGAGATACCTTAAAGGAACCACCAACCTTACATTGTTATACAAGAAAACCCCGACTATGCTGGAGACAAGCTGGAAAGGAAAAGTACAAGTGGCAACTGCATTTTCTTAGGTGATAATTTGATCTCTTGGTCAAGCAAAAGACAAAGCACCATTGCTATGTGAACAACCGAAGCTGAGTATATATCAGCAGCAGGATGCAGCTCAGTTAATCTGGATGAAACATCAACTTGAAGATTACAACATCTTTGAAACCAATATCCCTTTGTTCTGTGATAACACTTCAGCCATAAACCTAACCGAGAACCCGATCTTACACTCTAGAGCCAAACACATTGAAATAAAACACCATTTCATTAGGGACCATGTTCAAAAAGGGACTTTAAGCATCCAGTTTGTGGACACTGATCATCAATGGGATGACATCTTCACAAAAGCATTACCTGAAGATAGGTTCGAGTTCATCAAGAAACATCTCAACATTATCTCCATATCTGACTAGCTCAAGTAGTCATCTTAGGAGTTTTTAATTTTCTTGTAATTTTACTTTATGTCTTTTATTTTCTTGTTTTTAATTTCTGTACTTTGTAAAGAGAAAAACAAAAATACAAAAATAGTAGGACCTCTTTTTGGCTGATGGCAAAAAGGGGGAGAGAGAGAAAAAGGATAAATAAGTAGAAAAGGAGAGATAAAAAGAAATGAGGAGTGGAAAAGGAGAAATAAGTTGAAAAGGAGAGGCAATGTAAAGAGAGAAAAGAAAGAGAGAATAAAGAAAGAGTTGAAAAAGAGAGGAGAGGAGAAGAAAAGAAAGAGTGATTTAAGAAAGAGATGAAAATAGAAGGAGTTGAAAAGGAGAGGCAATGTGAAGAGAGAAAAGAAAGAGAGAATAAAGAAGGAGTTGAAAAGGAGAGGAGAAGAGAAGAAAAGAAAGAGTGAAAAGAGAAGGAGTTGAAAAGGAGAAGAAAAAGTCAGTATCAGACTTAGGGGGAGAGATTGGTCTGAGGGGGAGTATTTCAAGTACTAAGCTAGCAAAATAAGTTAAGGTTTTGTCATCATCAAAAAGGGGGAGATTGTTGAAACCAAGTTGGTTCTAACTACTTAGGATTTTGATGTTAACAAAAGCACTCCATGTAATCTTATTTTGTACTTAGAATTATCACATTAAATGCCACCAGAAGATAAAGTTTCAAGAGGCAAAAGATGAAGACACCAGAGGCAGAAGATGAATTACTAGACGATAAAATCAGACCAGAGGATATACCTCAAGAAGACACCAGATAATGCATCCAGAAGGTACCAGAAGATGCATCCTGAAAGCACCAGAGGATACACTAGGATGTCAAAACACCATTAGAGGATATCTTTCGTGGCCCAGATCAGAAGGAAGCAGAGTCTAGAAGGAAACCTGAACCAGACCAGAAGGGAGCCTGCCAGAGGGAGACTTGTTCAAGACCAGAAGGTATCTTAAGTCGGACCTTGCTCAGAATTTATTCTGACTAGAAGATAGCTTGGCAGTGAAATTATAATCAGTCCAGACTTGATCTAGACTTACTCAGAGGATAAATTAATTGGTCCAGAACAAGAGATTTAATCCAGATTTGGTCTAGACCAGAAGATAGAATGGTTTAGAGTATGAAACTAAGTTCAGACCAGAAGAAATGATGCCCAGATTTTATCCAGACCTGATCCAGATTCAAAGGTAATTATCCAGACTGAAATATCATAAGTCTAGATTTAATTTCAGTTCAATCCAGACCCAGTTCAAAATAGGTCCAGATCAGAGGGAAAAGGATCAGATCAATGGTCAAGATTTAAGTATATGGCCCAATGTTGGGCGAGATCAGAAGATCAGAACATGTGGTCTAGCATTGGCCGAGATCAGAGGATCACGTCAGATCAGATTGAAAGTCGAGAGTGGTCGAGATCAGAAGATTAAAATGTGTGGTCCAGGGTTGGCCGAAATTGGAGGATCACAACAGATCACTTAGTATGGTCCAGATGTGGACGAGATTAGAAGATTAAGCGGTTCAGATTGAATCATGATCAGTGGAGTCGTGATTATATTTAATCAAAGTATTAAACGAATTCGACACAAAAATAAAGTGAAGTCTTGTGGAATTCAGAAGCTATTGGCGGGAAGAAACATTTATTCCAGAATTAATTAAAGTCAGGATTGGTCAAAGTTATTTTCGAAGGCAATCTGGAGCAGAAAAAGATATGTTTTTTTATTTTTGCAAGAGAATCCAGCAAGATACAGCTCGAATTTAAGATTGGAAGAGAACCTAATTATTCATCTATAAAAGGAGGCTCAAGGCAGAAGACTCAGCATCGAAAAATCACAGAAGAGTCATACATTTCCAGAAGCAAACACTTAAGTTTTCAGTGAGGTTAATTATGAGTTCCAGCTTTCCAGAAGCAAGCACTCGTGTTTTTCTTTCTCTTGTGTTAGATCTAAGTTGTTGAAGTAGAGTCTACAATCTGAGGGAGTCAGAAGGGGTAGCAGATTACTTAACAATTAGATACAAGGCGTTGTAATTCCTTCTACAATATGGGGTTGTCAGATTGGTAGGAGAAGACTTGACTTGAGAAGTCAAGGTGCTGTATTCCTCAAAAGTCTAGGATTGTTAGACTATTTGAGAAGATTGACTTGGAGTGTCAGTGCTATTGTTGTAATTCAAGGATTTGAATTAGTGAAATCCTTCAAAGTGAAGGGACTGGACGTAGCCTTGTTAACGGTGAACCAATATAAAATTCTGTGATTTTATTTTTACTTTTATATCCGTTGCTAACTCTGTTTGATTCATACATCAGGTTTTGTTATAAAACTGCAAAAACAGAAAAATTATTCTAGTTAGTCAAACACAATTCAACCCCCCCCCCCTTCTCGTGTTTGCACCTTCATACCTCAATATATTATTTGGTAAGTGGCGCCTGCATTTTTATGTCCAAAGGGCATGACAATACACTTTTATATTCCAAGGGCTTCTAGACATTTGAATGTTGTCATATGGGTATCTTGCTTGGCAACAAGCATCTGATTGTATGTTGAGTACCCATCCATAAACACGAGAATGAGATGGCTAGCAGCAACATCGACTAACATGTCAGCTACTGGCATTCCATACTCATCCTTTGTAGTGGCTGAATTTAGGCTGCGATAGTCAATGCAAACCTTCACTTGGTCCTTCTTCTTGATCTCATGAACTATATTTGATAACCATTCCACATACATGGTTGTTCGAATGAATTATGCCTTAAGAAGTCGTTCCACCTCTGCGTTAAACTAAGGCATATTTAACCTTCTTGGAGGCTGTTTGTGTGGCTTATATTATTCCGTAATTGGTAGCTTGTGTTTAACCAATTTCCTTGTGAAACTAGATATCTCATGATAGCTCCACACAAAGCAGCCCTTGTATTGTCTTATCAATTCCACTAATTGTTCCCTCTCAATTTCGGTCAGCAATCCATTAACCTTACTCATACTTCGTTCTTCTAGGGTCCCATAATTGACATCTGTCAACGGATCATCGGCTTTGAACTTTGGGAGTTTCCTTTGGATAAGTGACTCAACTACCTGATCTTTATAATCATCAACCGATTATTATTGATGTATGTGGTCCTCAATTTCATCTTCTCTATCTTCCCTTGAGAACATAACATTCCATATTTTTAGCTTCGACTCTAAGGATCTCCAGCCGGTCCATGAGGTCTTTTGTCTCATGAGGGGAATTAATCGTGGAGGAATACATCAAAAGGCCATAGGTCGACTTAAGCCTTCAAGTGAAAACTGTCAGAACCAAGTTGGTTTTACACTTATAGTCTTGATTTTAATAAAAGTATTTTAGTATAACAATAAATTTGGATTAATGGCTTCATTTAGTATGCAAAAATTGAAAGTCATCAGAGGAAATGACCAGAAGAAATCACCAGAGGAAGTGACTAGAGAATGAGATCAGAGGAACACAAAGTATACGCATCTGCCTCTGAACATATGCCTCTAAAAGTAACGTGCCTCTAAAGGTTACGAAGATTTCCTCTAATGTTTGGGTCTGATGTCTAAGTCTGAAGTCTGTGTCTGAATATTGCCTATGAAAAATGACTCTGAAACTGAGTCTGAAGACTGAATTTGAAGCATATCTTTGATGTGCACAAACTCATCATGCCTCTGAAGAGTTCATATCAAGGTATCATTAACTTTGAATAGATTTTTCAAATCACAAATTCAATGCTCACAATTTGTTGATCAAAAAGGTGCAACACACTCCAAATTTGACTTTGACTTTGTTTCAACAAGGTGATTTTCCAAATGCCAGTCATTTTAAGTCATTTAATTTTGCCTCTGATTATCATTATTCAAGAAACACGGCATCTCATTCCAACAAGAAAGTCAATGCCTCTGCTGGAAGTCAACGACATGTGAATATCCAAGAACAACCTAAAGGTGCGCAAAAACGAGAAAGGGGAGTTGAATCATGATTGTCTAACTTTGAAACTCTTTTCTTAATTTTAATTCTGATTCTAGTTTGGTGACTTAAATGTTTAGACTAATCAGAGGCAACATTAAACAAACATAGCGAAGGTAAAAACAACACTCCAAATTTTATCTTGGTTTACCACCAACTTGGTAGCTACGTCCAGTCCCCCTAAAAGAGAAGGATTTATCCACTAATTCAAAACATGAATTACATCAACACTTGATCCAACAACTCAGTCTTCTCAAAACAACTTGAATGTACAAACATTTTGCGGCAAACTTCACCTTGACCCTACAAGTCAAGTCTTCTCTACACAACTTGAAACCTAATCATTGTTAGAAGAAAACTATCCACTTGACTCTACCAATCAATTATTCTCATCACAACCAATTAGGGTTCATGAGTTTATTGCTAAGCTTCTGAATCGTATCTTAAATTCACCTTGGTCAACAGAGATTTCTTCCAAATATAATTATGATTGATACGATCTTGATAATTTGACCGTTAGGCAAATTTTATTTCTCAATATGATATAAGAAATTCTTATAGAATGATATTATGCGTATTTGTTCATATCACGTTTGCATATTGATTCACTTAAGTCTTCCTTCGTACGCTTGATTGGATTTGGGAGGAAACAAATCTGGGCTTGCTTTTACTAAGAAAATTTGTTACAATGATTTTCCCACACTACAACACTTAGAGTGTTTTACTTTGAATGAGTGTTTTGCTAAAACTTAAAACCTTAAACCCTAAATACTTAGAAAAATTGAGCTCTTGAAGAATTTCTGAACAACTTTGGTTTTTACGATTTTTGAGTTTGTTGTTGTTCGTAGTGTGTACTTCTCTTCTTCAACCTTGATCCACTATTTGTAGATGAAATTAGGGTTCGTGAATTTACTGCTGAGTTTATGAATCGTATCTTAAATTCACCTTCCAAATATAATTATGATTGATACGATCTTGATAATTTGACCGTTAGGCAAATTTTATATCTCAATATGATATGAGAAATTCTTCTAGAATGATATTGTGTGTATTTGTTCATATTACGTTTGCAAATTGATTCACTTGATTGGATTTGGGGGGGAACAAATTTGGGCTTGCTTTTGGACCTTCAAAAGTAAGGATACGGCTAAGTCCAATTCAATATGTTTTCCAATCTATATGAGCCTTTGACCTTCCATTTGAGTAATTGACTTTTCTCCATCAAAATCATTGACTTTTATTCTTCATAATCATTAACTTGATTGTTGGAATCAGATGATGTGATGCTTGAACAACAAGAGTCAGAGGCATACGCAAAGCTACGTGACTTAGAATTAGTGGCGTAGGCAACTTCACCTTTGTGGCAACTTCATGCAGAAGCACGCACTTTTCCACCGAGTGCATATTATAATAAACTATTTTATTAATAAAATAAGGTTTTAAATAATTAATTAGGTGTTCAAATTATTTTAGAATATGTGTTGATTATTTTAGAATTAATTTTCTTTAAATGTGCGATATCTATGGTGTGCTAATTTTGTACATATTTGACTAAATGAGTGATATAAATAACAAATAGTATATTTATTTCATATATTTTTCTAAAAATAATAGTATTTTAGTGTAAATATTTTAAAGAATAAGATTTTAACGATTTAAGTGTATATGTGCATTCGTAATTAATGTGATCTTTTCTTATATGTTTGACTAATGTTAAGTGTAGATATATTTATATTTGAATTATTTCTATGTGTCTCCTATTTTAGTTATTTAATTTATAAATAATTATCTTGGGATAGTGGTAATATTGTCTTTGATTTCCTTTATTTTTATATACTTGTTATGACATTGTGATTTTATATAACTAGTGTGTAGGCTGTGGCAAGCACGGGATAAATTATTTGATTAATTTAAACGATAAATCATAAATAAATAAATAAATAAAAAATTGTATATTACAATATAAACAAAACATACAATATCATGTATAACAAAAATAAAAGTGGTGTTTAAATTATAATTTAAAATGGATGTCATAAATAAAGTTATGTTGTTTGGTATAGTTGATTACACATTACAAAAAACTTCACGATAAACTACATTAACAGTTTCGTTACATATTTGATCATGTTCATTTAGAATAAGCAACTTCATACCTTTTCTGGATATGACTCTAGATACAGCCACATATATGTGTCCATGTGTAAAAATTGGTTTAGGAAGATATATGCCAACATGAGAAAGTGATTGACCTTGACTCTTATTAATTGTTATTGTGAAACAAAGAGTCAACGGAAAATGTCTCCTCATAAACTTAAATGGAAAACCCAGGTCACTCGGAACCATATTCATTCTTGGAATTAGAATTTTATCACCCGTAATTTTTCCTGTGATGACAGTTGCCTCTAATAAATTCTTGCCTACGTGATTTGGAGCACTTACTATCGTTGAGGAATTCAATAGTGAACCATTGACTTTGTAGATCATTCGAATCAGATTTACATATTGAATCTGACTGAACTCAAATATTCCTTTTCTTCACCTAGAATCAATGACAAAAGGATATTGTTGACGTGCTCAACAACATCCAAAGTTGGAGCAAGGATCCCTCATTCTTGAAAAAATGAAACATCATGCATGTTTTTTACAATTTTAGGATAAGTGAAATCTATAAGGGCGCGTAAGGGATCAATTGTGTCATGTATAAGTAAATCATATGGAATTTTGACACGTATCTCGCCATTCTCGTCAGCAGAATCGTCTCCATCCCTATTGAAAGAATCCAATCATCAAAGTTCTTGATATCACGTTGTTCATCAGGTATGGTTGAAGAACTTAGCTGCATATTGGTCGTCAACCTCAAAACTTTACAATACTTCCATAAGATTGCAGCATTGACGGAAGCAGCAAGTATGTCTGGTCTCAAACCTCGTTGAACTATAGGCAATATCTATCTAAAATCACCACCTAATACAACTGGAATTCCACCAAATGGTTTTTGTTTATTGTCTACCCCATCAAACGACATTATGCCACCAATTGATCTATCAAATGCCTCAAAGAAATATATGTTCATCATTGGTGCTTCATTCCATATAATCAATTTGGTCTGTCTAAATAGTTTAGCCTTGTCATCTCTTTTATTAACACTACATATAGACTCTTCGTTAATCTCCAAAAGAATATTTAATGTAGAGTGGGTTGTACAACCGTCTGGTACTAACAATGATGCAATGCCACTTGAGACCACATTAAGGACTATGAATCCTTTTGAACGCAGACTTGTAGACCAATTCTTCCAGATAAAAGTTTTCCCTGGTCCTTTTTAACCGTATAAGAAGAAAAATCCACATAATCCAGACTCCACAGAACCAATAATTTGATCATATACACCTCTTTGTTCAGTGGTAAACATGTTTATAAGTTCAGAATGATACCTAGTCAACTCATCCCTATTGTAATTGAGTTGGTGTGCAATAAATTTATTTCTAAAATCATTTCCGGCTGACATATCTGGTACTGACATGGATTTGAAATTCTTTAGAGACCTTCCATTTCTATACAACAGTTTCTCTATTTCAAATAAACACAAGTTCTTCAACTGTTCCTCGTGAATTTGGAAATCTGGAAAAAGTTGTATATAATTAGCGGTATGATATAAATGTATGAAAATAAATTAAATTAATTTTACTAAAAAATTACCTAGATCATTTAAAATTTTCCTCATGCTATATAAAATACCATCAGCTAACAAATGCAATGTTGACTTCTAAACATCACCTGGATTTGTCATTGTGCTCATTACCAATAGAGTAACAAACAATCTACGCAATTGATGACCATAACCTAATTCGCTTGCTTTAGTTATTAAATCAATGAACTCTTTGTCATCAGCTAACAATCCAAGTGCATCACCCGCTTCTTGAAAAGTATTATATGTTTTGCCATTAATAGTCTTTAAATAGGTGTATCCCATGCAACCTCTTTGAACAATTAATAGTAATCTCATATAGTACAATGGGCCAACTTCGGGTGGTGTGTATTGAAGCCTTCCTATTTGGTCATCCCTTTGACGTGGAAACCATTTTCTTTTATCTTTCAAGTACACAAACTTGGTGGGGAATTCTGCATATGTTAGTGTCGACCTTCAGGATATTGAAGGTGCAAACACGAGAAACGGGGTTTAATTGTGTTTGTAATACTTGAATTCTTTTTCTGTTTTTGATGATTATTTAGAATTTGATATATAAACAAACAGAATTAGCAGCGGATAAAGTAAAATAATCAACACAAAGATTTATCCTGGTTCACCATTAACTAGGCTACATCCAGTCCCTTCACCTCGAAGGATTTTTCCATTGACTCAACCTTTGAATTACAACAACACTAATGACCCTCCAAGTCAGTCTTCCAAAACAGTCTAACAATCCTAGAATTTTGAGGAACACAACTCCTTGACTTCACAAGTCAAGTCTTCTCCTACCAATCTGACAACCCTAGATTGTAGAAGGGATTTCAACACCTTGAATCTAATTGCTAAGTCACCTGTTACTTCTTCTGACTCTTCAGATTGTAGACTCTACTTCAACAATATAGATCTGACACAAGGGAACGAAAAACAAGAGTACTTGCTTCTGGAAAGCTGATACTCAAATTAACCTCACTAAAAACTCGAGTGTTTGCTTCTGGAAGTTTATGACTCTTTTACTGATTTTCGATGTTAAGTCTTCTTCCTTGAGCCTTCTTTTATAGATGAAAATTAAGGTTTCTTCCATGATCAAATTCGAGTTGTATCTGTCCAGATTCTCTTGCAAAAATAACTTTGGCCAATCCTGTTTCACATAAATAAAAATCATATCTTTTTAACTTCACATTGCATTTGAAAATTCTGTTGACCAATCTTGTTTCTTTTAATTTCAAACCATATCTTTTTAAGCTTCAGATTGCATTCGAATTTCTTCAAGTCATCAGTAATTATTGAATCAAATCCCCTTAATACATTGATCAAATTTCTATCAAAATTTAATCATGTCTTCTTCAAATTTTAATCAAGTTATCACTGATTTTCATCATGATTAAAATCTGGACCGTATGATCTTCTAATCTCGACCATCTCTGGACTTTATGATCTGATCTGCCCCAATTATGTGATCCTCTGATCTCGGCCAACACTGGGCCATATGATCTGATCTTCTGGTCTGGACCAAGTCTCTTTCTGGACTTTGTTTCCTTCTGATCTGGGCCAAGGAAGATATCCTCTGATGATGTTATTTGTCCTTTTGATATTTTTCCTTTGATGACATCCTATGATATCCTCTGGAGGTGTATCCTCTGGTGCCTTTAGTATGCATCCTCTGGTACCCTCTGGATGCATTATTTGGCCTAACCACCTGGTGACATTTCTATCCTCTTGTTGCTTCCTCTGGATGTATCCTCCAGTGGTGTCAACCTCTGGTTTTGCACAGCTTCTGATTTGATCTTCTAAGTCAAAATACTATTTACATAAAATACTTTTGTTAACATCAAAATTCTAAGTATAGAACAAACTTGGTTCCAACAATCTCCCCCTTTTGCCTGCATCAGTTTCTGGTTCTAGTAAACCTGCATAGGTTTCCTCTGGTTCTAGTAAACCAGCATCAGTTAATTCTAGTTTTGGTTAACCAGCATTAGCTTCATCTTGCTTTGACTTTTTAGGTCAAGCTATTTGTCATATAACATAATACAACTTAAATAATTTAAAAGTGAAATTAATACAACCTGAACATCAGTTCTGCTTCTGGTGGTCTCTGCTTGTATTTGAAACCACTAGAATGTTGTTTCTGCTGATGTGTTCATATTATATGGATCACTTGATTCCTCTGACAGTTTGAAAACCTGCAGAATACTTATCCAGCAATGATTTTTAAGATCAAGCTTCTTGTTATCACAACAAACATAAATATCAAACAATAATAATATTTAAGGATAGATATAACCTATAGTCACAGCTTCAGTTTTATTATGAAAATCCTCTTGTTTCTAATTTTCAGATTATGAATTTGTATGTTCTGTGATTAGATGGTTTGGATGAAGGGCTTTGAATTCCCTCCCTAGTTTGTGTTCTTGATGAATTTCACTGGAGTGTTTGAAGAAATCTCTTGATTTTGATTCTTCTCTTTCTGCTGATGTATCAGGTTCCTCTGATAGTTCTGGAACTTATGGTGATTCTGGTAATTCTGCTTCTTCTGGTAATACTGAAGCTGATGTGTGTGATTCTGTTGTTTGTGGCTGAACCTCTGATTCTCATACTGATACTGGTTCTGGTTTGGGTTCTAGTTCTGGTTCTGATTCTGGTGTGAATTGTACTGACCAGACCTTATTTCATCAGACTCATTTTGCTTCTGTCTGGTGGAAACTGGAACATACACCTTTTTCTGTTTGTGCATTGCCAGCATCCATTGACCAGACATCTTGATTGGTGTTTCCTTCTGGTTGCTCAGAATATCTGCAGCATAAACAATTTTGTTCTTTGGTACCCAAAACTGGTTGGGTCCAGGTTTGTTAGACTTAACAGGTCTCTTGTCTTTGCCAGATTTATCATAGGACAAGACAATTTAGAATGACCCTTTTTAGCACAAATAATACACATAACATTAGAATGAGCATATTTACTTTCAGCAACAGATTCAGTAAAACCTATTCCTCCCTTACCATTGTTACTGATTCCATAAATCATCGAAGCATACTTACTTCTTTCCATACCATTTGCAATAATGTTTTGAAAAGCTTGTTCATGCATATCAGATTCACAAACAGTATTGGAAGTAGAGCAAATATTACTTTTGAGAGTTACATTTTTTCAGAATTGAGTCTGGCAACTTCAGTTTTAAAATTAGTGTTTTTAGTTGCAAACTCAGCATTCTGATTCTTTAAAATTTGTACTTCTTTGGTTAGAATTTTCTTTTCTTCCCTCAGAGTTTTCAGTTTTAAAGACATCTTGTTGTTGGCATTTAGAAAGTCTTTAAGAGCAGTAATTAAGTCAGATTTAGTAAGATCATAGAATACCTCTTTGTCTTCATCTTCTGAATCTGTTCTAGAGTCTGTGCTAGATCAAGAACTTGAGTTGGTATGTGCCATTAGAACCCATACTGCTTCCTCTGATGTGCTTCCAGACTTGCCGGAATGAATGATTTGTCCATTCTTCTTACCCTCAACTTTTCTTCCAGAGCTAGTACCTTTATGGAGTCCAGAGGCAAACTTGATGTGAGCCATCATAGCTGTTTTTGCCTCTTCATCATTAGATGATTCCTCCTTTTAGTCAGATGCATCCCATGCTGCCATCATACCCCTCTTCTTGAATCTGGAACCTTTCTTGTGATGCTTTCCTTTCTCCATGTTTGGACATTCTGACTTGATATGTACAGGTTCATTGCATCCATAGCAGATGATGCTTTTCTTGTCATCTTCTTCTTTTCCTCTGTTGGAGTATTTGCCATTTTTCATGGGAGCTTTCTTCTTTCTGTTTTGCCACATATTTGCAATCTGCTTGGTTATTTAAGAAAGATCATCATCTTCACAACCACTATCCTCTGATTCTAATACAACCTTTGCAGCTTTCTTCTGTTTTGACTTGAAGGCTAAAGTCTTCTTCTTCTTTGGTTCATCTGCATTCAGTTCTATTTCGTGAGACCTGAGGGAGCTGATCAGATCTTCAAGCCTCAAGGTATTCGATGTCTTTATCCTCTTCCATCTTGAACATCTCATACTGTTTGACCAGTATGTTTGCCTTTGCCTCTTGAACCTGTTGACTTCCTTCATAGGGCATAACCGAACTGTCATAGATGCTTTTTTTTTGTTTCCTTGTTGGTGCATCTATCAAATTCTTTACATGTGATATCATTGATCATGATGGTTCTGGACTTGTGATGCAGCTTGTATAACTTCTTATGGTTGGGATTCATATCTTCTACATCCAGTTCTTGACCAGTTTCATCTCCTGGTGTAGTGGGTGCAGTATAGCCTTTGACTACCAAGGTCCAGAGATCAGGATCTTGGGGGATGAAAAAGCTTCTCTTTCTGTCCTTCCAGTATTCAAAGTGATCTCCATCAAACAGTGGTGGCCTGTTAATGTTGCCTCCAAATTCTTCTTTGGATTCTGACATGTTGAACCCCCCTTGGACCTTTCCTCAAACACTGTTAAGTGCTCAGCCTTGAGACCGAGCTCTGATACCAATTGAAGGTGCAAACACGAGAAGGGGGTTTGAATTGTGTTTGTAATACTTGAATTCTTTTTTTGTTTTTGATGATTATATAGAATCTGATATATTAACAAACAGAATTAGCTGCGGGTAAAGTAAAATAATCAACACAAAGATTTATCCTAGTTCACCATTCACTAGGCTACATCCAGTCCCTTCACCTCGAAGGATTTTTCCACTAATTCAAAACCTTTGAATTACAACAACGCTACTGACCCTCCAAGTCAGTCTTCCCAAACAGTCTAACAATCCTAGACTTTTGAGGAACACAGCACCTTGACATCACAAGTCAAGTCTTCTCCTACCAAATTGACAACCCCGTATTGCAGAAGGGATTTCAACACCTTGAATCTAATTGCTAAGTCACCTGCTACTTCTTCTAACTCTTCAGATTGTAGACTCTACTTCAACAATATAGATCTGACACAAGGGAACGAAAAACAAGAGTACCTGCTTCTGGAAAGATGATACTCACAATTAACCTCACTGAAAACTCGAGTGTTTGCTTCTGGAAGTTTATGACTATTTTACTGATTTTCGATGCTAAGTGTTCTGCCTTGAGCCTCCTTTTATAGAAGAAAATTAAGGTTTCTTCCATGATCAAATTCGAGTTGTATTTGTCTAGACTCTCTTGCAAAAATAACTTTGGCCAATCCTGTTTCACTTAAATAAAAATCGTATCTTTTTAGCTTCAAATTGCATTTGAAAATTCTGTTGACCAATCTTGTTTCTTTTAATTTCAAACCATATCTTTTTATGCTTCAGATTGCATTCGAATTTCTTCAAGTCTTCAGTAATTTTTGAATCAAATCCCCTTAATATTTCGGATAACCGTCTTCGTCAGTTGTGGCAGTTGTTTGGAAGCTTTTTGGGTAAAATTTTGAGCACTTACCATCTGTCATGCAAGGGGAACGACAATTAATGTATCCACACGGTCCATGGATCATGAATGATGTGACTTCTTTAGCCAAATGTGGGTACATCCTATCAGGAAGTTTAGCTGAGATGATCTTGTCAATATCATGTCCAAGTTTAATTTTGTTCTCTGAACTCAACCAAATTAAAATATAGGCATGAGGTAGCCCCCTTTTCAGAAATTCAACGGTGTACATACCTGTAAACAATAAAAAATAATAATTATCAAATATTACAGTGGCATGGGCATTGATAGTAAAAGAAAGTGTTATAAAGTATAAAATATGTAGCACACTTGCATCAACTTTCCCGAATAGTTCATCTTTCTTTAAGTCATCCATCAACTGATCCAACTTCATTTTAAAGACTCTGCAAATAATATCATGTCTATCGTAAGCCTTTAAGTCGCTTTGTTTAATGAAGTCTTGAATTTCCATCCAATTTGAATTACAGGTTATTGTTATGAACAAATCAAGATATCCAAATCTCTTGCAAATAGCCATTGCGTCTTGAAAATTATTGAACATATATCTCATGCCCCCTGTAAATGATGTTGGAAGTACAATCTTATGCTTGATATCACTTGCAACAGTTTCACCGCCGGTGACAGCCTCGTGCAATCCATTTGGAATGTCACACCTTATGGTTTGTAGATTGGTCCTAATATAAGTAAGACGTTGAGTTTCCAACATGGTATAATAGTCTACAACAAATTGTTGGAACAATCTCCTTGAGTGAACAATGTTACTGTACTCAATCGATTTGTCTTGAATCCTATAGGATATAAACTCTCTCATTGCAACTCTTTTCCTTTTGCGCTCAATGTTTCTGTGATCCTCTAATCTAATTTTAATTTCAACATGAAATCCATCTTCTTCATAAGGAAACAATAGTGGATATTGAAGAGGTAGGAATGATACATAGGTTTCATAAAACCTTTCATATTCACCAAAGGAGTTTTTCACAATCATGTCTCTACCCTTTTCAGTTGAATTGTTGTCACCAATAATTAAAGCTGCAACCTGATCGCAAGTAGGTAGATTGTGCATTCGAGCATCCTTTGAACGATTTCCATACAATCTGATATAAAAATTTGTTGAGCCATCTTGTTCCACATGGTCTCTAACATGACGAAACTTCTTAGCCAATGGATTGTATTCATCGATCATTTGTTTCAGACTATCAACCAACAAAAGGTCGAGGCCTTTTCCACTAACATCAGTGCTGAAGAATTACATATATGTATAATTAGTATTGCAGTAACTTTGGTTAAATAAGTTTTTAACCCCAATAAAAATTAAAAATATTTATGTATTTTATCTATAAAAAATGTTGAAAGCAATTGTTATTCACTTTTAGTATTTATTTTTTAAACATCTTGAAAACAATTGTTACTTTTAATCCCTAAAAAAAGTTTATGCATGGACAAAAATTTGGAAAGTCATAATATTTATATGGACTAAAAACATATTTAGTCGAACAAAATAAATTGATTTATGGTTAAATGTAAACATAAATTGACTAAATTATCTAAAATGTTTCATCTTGTTTGTAGCCTCATTTTGTGTGTCATACATATACAACTGTGCATATTTAGACGTAGCACCAACTTCGAACATCAAACTACCCATAGGATGAAAATTTTGCCCACTAAGAATGTGATGCTTGAACAACTAGAGTCAGAGGAAGATGCAAAGCTGCGTGACTTAGAATTAGTGACATGGAAAACTTCACCTTTGTTGCAACTTCACGCAAAAGCACACACTTTTCCAGCGAGTGCATTTTTCCAATTTTGAGGATTTCGTTAAATGATTTGATTTCGTTTTCTCTGACCTTTTTACTTCCTCTCGTGATATCATCTAGTAACTTCCTCCGGTGACTTCCTCTAGTGATATTGTAACATCCCAAAATTTATAATAAACTATTTTGTTAACAAAATATGATTTTAAATAATTAATTAGGTGTTAAAATTATTTTAGAATATATGTTGATTATTTTAGAATTAATTTTCATTAAATGTGTGCTTTTTAATGATGTGCTAATTTTGTACATATTTGACTAAATAAGTGATATAAATAATAAATATTATATTTTATTTCATATATTTTTCTAAAAATAATAGTATTTTAGTGTAAATATTTTAAAGAATAAGATTTTAACGATTTTAAGTGTATATGCGCATTCGTAATTAAGGTGATCTTTTCTTATATGTTTGACTAATGTTAAGTGTGCACATATTTATATTTGAATTATTTCTATGTATCTCCTATTTTAGTTATTTATTTTATAAATAAATTTCTTGGGATAGTGATAATATTGTCTTTGATTTCCTTTATTCTTATATACTTGTTATGACACTGTAATTTTGTATAATTTTATTTTGATTTAGTAATTAATAGTAATTATTTTGTGATTTTGACTATTCTCTAATGATGATAGTATTTTAGTGGAAGTGTTTTAAAAAATAAGTGTAATTATAGTGATTATTTTGAATATTAGAGTTTCAGTTGTTAGTAATTTGTATTTTTTTTAAAGATTAATTATTTTAATTACTCTAATTTATCATATATTAGTTCTGAAATACTAGTAATGTTTTGAAAATTAAATGATGTTTGGAGGAGTATTAAAAATGAGATTAAGTAACTATTAATTTTCTTTAACAAAATAAAAAATAATAATAGTAGAATATAAAATAAATAAGGGGACCAATGGGCTTGACCCATGTGTGTGAGCCCTAATTATGTTAATAAAATAAAATAAAAAAATTAGGAAGGGAGTTGGAGACTTCCACAACAGCCATGAAAGGAAGAGAAAACACAACAACTAGTCTATCGTTTAGCACCGGTGATCGATAATTGTCTTAGAAAACTTCCTCTGTTTTTTTCCAAATTTCAATATGTTGTTTGATTCATTGAGTTAGTCAATTAAACACAATTTCTCGTCTGGTTTAACCATCCCAATTTCTTTCTAAAATACTTGACTTCTCCGTTTATGTAATTTGTTATTTTGCACCACTCTTTTTCACCGTAAGTTTGATTTGAGTGAAACCAATGCCAAAACGACCGAGTGAATAGTGGCTATATTATCCACTAATTATTTTCCGATTTATGGTAAATTTACTTAACTCAATTTCGAAATTGACCTTTTTAGAGTGTGTTCTCATAATTTATTTTTGACGTTTACCTATAATCTGTCAAGTTAGATCGATTGAAAGACAAGAACTCAAAGAACAAAGGTTGTTTGCTCGTGGACTCATATTTGCTTGTGAAAGTGTCAAAATCAGGTAAGGGATGAGAGAACATTTGAATTCATGAGTATAATATATTGTGAGATGAACAGTAGCATCGTATTTCCCAACGATTAATCTGAGACTCGCTAAATACGGCAGTAGCCCTTTGAGGGATAAATTAATTAATGTTCAAATATGGAAATTGTGAGATTAAACTATGAAATAGATATATTTATAAGGTGTTGATTGATTTAATTTTGTTAAATATGTGGTATTTGATATTATTGTGATATTGGGGGTCGAATGAATTTTATGTATACGTTTGATTAGACGAGTTTATGTGATGTGATAATAAAATATGGATGCATTGTGATAAGTTTATGTGATAATGATGATTTATGATTAATAATAGCGATGTTATAAATTTGTGATAAGTTTATGTGATGATGTATGATTGATAAAAATGATGCTATACATTTGTGATGAGTTTATGTGATGATGATGTATGATTAATGATAGTGATGTTATTATTGAAGTAACCCCATAATTGATGATATAGTGGTGATTCCAATTTGTTCTAGAGATGACGGTCATAATGGAGTATCATAGACCAACGAGGGGAGAAATTAGACATTGAGAATTTTATAAGTGCATATTATTTTGTCATCACATAGGTAGGGCCTGATAGGCCTAGTGATTTTGGGGAAGTACAACTGAATGAGCCGAATCATGGCAGTCTGTTGTTGAGCCTTAAGGCAAGATAGTTAGACCTTGGAGATATACGGGTGGGGAATTCCAAAGTGACTTGGAGGTAGCACACCAAATGTCGGGAGCTACCATGCAACACACGTTTACCTCGATTGTTGCGTATATGTGTCTCGGGTTGAGTTGAGGGGATCTATGAGGACAGGGCTAATTTGAATTGTCCGTCCACTTGGGTGGTGGCATAGTATCAAACCTCCTAGCCAAGTACTTTAGAGTTAGAATAGTACCACATTGTGAAGTAGAGTATAAGTTCATGCATAGCATTGCATTTTTTTCTTATTGTTTTGTTGTGATTAATATGTATCATTTGCAATAATAATTTCTCTATAATTTGATGTTATAATGAAATGTATTTATTTTCCTTAAGTGATTTTGACTTTATTATATGATATTTTTGTTGAGGAATCTTTGTGTGATGATATAGTTTTATTATGATTACTTGTGTGTTCCTCTTACTTATATTATGCTATCAACATGATTTCAAAACTCATCTCCTTCGTTGTTTATGGTTGACTGGCTTGGCCTATGTTTGGGAAATCGCAGTTATAATAGGTTAATGAGTCTTGAAGTTCAAGTTTGGGAGAAACCCCGCTCTGATTGGAGATACTGGGAATAAGAGTTGTAATTTGTTTTACTTTTACTTATTTAATTCGAAACGAATTTTTGTATGAAAACCTTATAAGTACTAAAAAGCTTTTGGAATTAAATTAAGAAATTTTAGTTAAGTCAAGTTCATTGAGATACTGATTTAATTGAGGAATGAAGTTGAATTTTTGCATATGTAAACCAATTTGTTCCAAACTCTTGTAACCCAGTCTGATAGTGGCTTTCTCATTCCTCAAGAAATCTATATGTTTTCAGGTTGTGTTGTGTAATTCAAGTTTTGAATTAGTGGATTAAATCTTTCTGAGTGAGGGGACTAGACGTAACTACCAAGTTGGTGGTGAACCAAGATAAATTCTTGTGTCACTTTAATTATGCAATTCTTGTTTTACTTGTGCCACTAACACTTAACCTAATTTCTACTACTTTTATTCTAAGTCACCAACCCGAATCAGTTTTAAATAAATTAGCAAAAAGAATAAAATTAGTCAAACACAATTCAACCCCTCTTCTCATGTTTGCATCGTCAAAAAACATTTTAGGTAATGTTACATGATTCTAACGCTCTTTCTCCATATTCTTAGGGGACTGTTACAACACTAAGATCAGATGAGTATAATAGTACTTCAAACATTTTTACCTTAATCGAGATTGGGTTCTTGTCAGCCTCCATATCTCTACCTTGTCACCAAACCAAAACATGAGTTTTTGATGGAGTGTTAAGGGTACAAACTCGCTAGTATGGATCCAGTCTCTTCCTAATATCACATAATAGGAATGTTGTCCATATGTGACAAAGAAGGATGACCTAATCTTCTCTTCTTGAAAAAATAAGTCGACTTAATCTTCTTTTGCCCTACTATGACATCGACTATGAGAACCCCCAAAAGCATTTGAAGCTAATCCCATAAATTTGACCCTTTTCATGTTCGTTTGGATATGATCTTCCATATTCTTTCCCAACTTCTTGTTGATCAACAAAACTCAGCTAAACACCTTGCTATTTATAGCAACTTTGATAAATAATGGGTTGAGGTGTTTTACCTTGTATGTAGTTGGCTTCTCGAAAAACACACCTTTCGCTTCTTTGTCACTTACTAATGCAACCCATTTAGTATCTTCAAAAAACACGACCATTTCCAGTTCCTTTGGTTGAGAAATCCTTCCCCGAAACCCAAAAGTAATAACACCAACAATATCTAGGGGAACTATGTTGATGTTTGTATCTTTCTAGAGTAAGGTATTAAGGATTCATTCTTCGTTGTATTCATAATAATCGTCGAGTGCCTCATCCAAAGAGTAAGAAAAACCAAATGAAGTAACCATGATGTCTAATTCTACTTCCTCTTTAGATGTTAGCATGGATTGAGGGTCATACTTCATGGGCATATGCTCACAATGAATAGGCTCCTAGGTGTATGCTATAACATCATCAGCAACTTGATTTGCTTTAAATCCTTGAACATTCTTCTTTTCAATATATGACGTTCCTAACAAATTAGCCTCATTATTATTTGATTGTAAGGAACGCCTTCTCCAGATATTCCAAAACCTATGGTGAACAGATACTTTCATGTGTGTGATCCTGGACCTTGGCAATCAACTACAAGGCCTTCTTCATATTTTGAATGGACTTATTCCTCTACTATCTTCCTTTTTGGTTCGTAGTTAATGAAGTTCGTCAAATAATGGTCCAAGTCTCAATAAACGAAGATTTTAGGACGTTTTAGTCTTTACTAGGTTTATTCTAGTTCATTTTAGTTCGTAGCCAATGTAATTCGCCTAATAAGTGCACAAGTCTCAATGGATTAGAATTTTACGTCATTTTAGTCAAAGTTGTTCTTCCAATAACTGTACAAGTCTCAATGGATTAAAATTTTATTAATTTTTGTCATCGCTAGGTTTATTTTTGTCCATTTTGGTTCTTAGTCAATGTAGTTTTTCTAACAAATTTTTAAGTCTAAATGGATTAAGATTTTAGGTCATTTTGGTGTTTACTAGGTTTATTCTAGTCCATTTTTATTTTTAGTCAAGGTAGTTCGTCTAATAAGTGCACAAGTCTCAATGGATTAAGATTTTTGGTCATTTTGATCTATAATAGGTTTATTTTAGTCCAATTTAGATCGTATAGTTCGTCTAATAAGTGCATAAGTCTAAATGGATTAAGATTTTAGGTCATTTTGTTCTTTATTAGGCATATTTTAATCCATTTGGACTAAAATAAACCTATTATAGATCACTTTTGGGTTACTATAAATGGCTTACTCTAATCACTTTTGGCAATTTAGTTCGTTAGAGGTTTCTTCATTCATTGTGTCAACATCTCACGATTATCTTTAATAACCACCTCTAAGGACGTTGCACCTTCATCCATAGTTACACTTGTTAGTGAAAAGTTATTTTAACTACATTCCTCTTATTGATGTTTTGAAGAGAACATAAACAATAATATTTGCTAGTGTGCAGATTAAGTTAAAAGAAAAGATTTATATCAATGACTATCTATTTGAAGCATACCTTATGAGTAAGTTAGATATAATGATCTTAATGTTAGTTAACACAAAAAATATGATTACCTAATGCACTAGTAATTATGTTTACTAATAGAGCAAGTCATCATATATAAATAAGAAACATAGCAGCGAGCATCTAATTGTTTGTGTTCAGGTCAAAAGCAAACGATATATAAATCAATGAATTATTGACATATCACAAAAGAAAATACCACAAATATCATTGGTTGTATTAGACAAAAGTCATCTATGTGTCAAAATTTTCTTGATCTTCTAATTCGATGAACAAGAGTAATATTTGAGTCAAGCTTCTAAGAAAATCAACGCTCTGATCAAAATCAAATCCTTAATGAAGAAAATGACTTTCGAAATTCTATGAAGCATTGTTTCCACTGATGATGCTATCATTTGGAAAAATCAATGCCTCTTGTCAATAGGTCAACTTGAAGATTGACTTAAATCAATGCCTCTGATGACGTGACACGAGAACATAGAGTATCAAGAAAAGAATGTTGCATATCTTCCGACTAGTACAATATAGCTATCCAAATAGTACAACAACAACCTGGAATAGTATTATGAATAACGTGTATCTTTTAACGACTCATTGTACTACTTATTTGTGTCAATATCTCCTATGACACTATTTTAAACCGATATATTCTTCGTTATTTAAATAGAAACATTTTGAAACTGAAGAAGATTGATGTGGTTTGATATTATGATGAACGATAATCAACAAAGTTGATCATCAAAAGAAAAAAAAAATGTTCAAAGAAAATTTCTTGAAAATCCATGAACACATCAAAAGAAAATATTGAATGAAGAATCCTCTTTATAGATTGTTATTAGATATTGATGTAAATCCATCAAGTTATGTTATCCTCTCAATGATAGTTAAGCATCGAAGAAAGATTACATGTGAACACTTTGATCAATCTTTATCAAGCTTTTGTTTATGTTCTTGAATTTCTTCAATGACAAACTAGGAAAATCTTTAATTCTTCAATAAAGAAGAGTAAGTTAACTAGGGATAAGAGCTAAGATAGTTATGCATAAATTTATCTGAACATGTAAAGAAGTATTAGTTGATACAATAGAAATGTTAGTGCAAAATAATAGAAACATTATGAGCATTTCAACAATGTTGTGACTAACCAAAAAGGGAGAAGTAATAATGGAAACATTATGAGCATTTCAAAATAATGTATTTAAATTTCAGTAACATATGTTATGTATTTGACGTGCAAGTAATATGCTAGAAGTGGTTAGTAATTTTGAAGGTTGAATGTTAAAAGGTTGAAGTCTTTTATCAAAGAAAATGTCAGAGGATACGCACATTCTGTTCTGGTTAAAATCATGATGAGAGTCAACTCTTAGAACACAAATATTTGTATTAATGACTATCTCTGTTAAGGTAGCAGAAATTACAAGTAAGTTAGAGATAATAATCTAACTGTTTTTAAACACATAATATTATCACCTAATAAATAAGTAACTATGTTTACTAATAAAGCAACTCACAGTATAGCAATAAGAAGTATTGCGATATACAATTCGAATTAAAGCATTAAAAGAAAAAAGAATACAAGTCATTGTTTTTCTATAAACTAGATCCTCTGATGAACAACGAAAAGAGAATCTTTTCAAAAAATATCACAGTGACTCTGAAGTTACTACTAAAGTTTTGTTTGACTCTGATGAAGGCGTTCTCAAACATGCCTCCGGTGAATTCATTAATACAAGAAACAATTTGGAAGTCCTGCCTATGATAAGTACGTCAAGCAAAAGGATCGTTTGTCTATGATAAGTATGTCAATCAAAATGATTATCTGCCTCAGATAATTCAAGAAAAATGATCGCCTACCTCTTATAAGTATGTGAAGCAAAATCATCATCTACCTTTGATAAGTATGTCAAGCAAAATGATCCTCTACCTCTAATAAGTGTGTCAAGAAAAATGATCGTCAGTCTCTAACCTCTTTAATAATCATTGTACTTTTAATTGTGATAGAAAGTCAACACTCTTGATAGTCAATGCTGTCACGAAAAGTCAACACTCTGAAGAAGACAAATCTGCATATCCTCTAGTCAACATCTTGAATATGTTAATTGTCTGAAAGTCTGAGTGCCATCCTTTTATAGTAACACCATCTAAGATCTGTCATCTTAAATTGAAGATGCATGGAATCAATCATGATGATATATATGGATACATCTTAAAGACTGATCTTCCTTAAATGGTAATTGAATATCTCCAACAGTAACATTCTCAAGAGATACTTCTTCTCTCTATTTAAGAAGAACTCATTCAGTCAATCGAGGGTGGGAGAGAGAATGAAAAAAGACAATGTATTAGAGAAATAATTCTGAAAAAGCCAAGCACACATAAAAAAGTATGAACGAAAAATCATCTTAGTAGAGAGTTATTTAGAATTGATGTAAATGATTCAATGTTTTTTGACACACTTGAAATAATGTAGGACTTGATATGTAACATCCTCTCAATGAGAGTTAGAATCCCAGAAACAAACTTTGTGTCAATTCATACACAAACAAGAACTGATAAAATTTAGTTCGATAGTGGCAACAACTCTCTCACCCCTAAGAGGTGCCTGAAGAGGTACAACAACAATTATCAACCTTAATAGCAGGCTGCCAGATTTTTCAAGAAGGGTTCTAACGGTGACAACTTGGAGAGGCTAGAGAAGAATACTCAAAGCCTGAAGAGATTGAGTAAACAATACTTGTATGCTATTATTGAAATAGTGGATTAAGTCCTCGATTGTACAAAGGAAAAATCTCTTTATAAGGGGAGGACTAGATGTAGCAACAGTCTGTTGTGAACTTATATAAATTTATATGTGTTCTCTTTATCTCTCTGTTTCTCTAATCTATGTTCTCTATGATTCAACTTCTTTGTCTCTAAACTTGTTTTACTTGGAAGTTAATTTTTTTTATAAAGAACATACTGTTCGAACCAAGTTGGTTTTACACTTAAAGTTTTGATGTTAACAAAAGTATTTTATGAGAATAATATATTTGACTTCGAAGAAATATACCACCAGAGGATGTCAGTCAGAGGACGTCACCAGAGGATACTACCAGAGGATCCCACTAGAAGATATCATCAGAGGATACCATCCGAGGAAAACATCAGAGTATGAAAGAACACATGGTCAAGATTCGTAGAAGATTTGATTCAAATTCGAAGAAGACTTGATTTAAATTTGAAGAAGATCTGATCAAAATTTGAAGAAGATTTATTTTAAATCAAAAGAAGATTTGGTTCAAATTTAAAAAGGAACATAATCAAGTTGAAGAATTTACAAAAGAAATCAGAACAAAATACAATTCGAAATTAAACTTGGACCAAGTAGAAGCCCAAATCTCAACTATAAATAGATACTCCAGGCTGAAGAAGAAATTATTGAAAAACTGAAGAGAGTAGAAGAACTCAAGCTTAAATCCAAATTCATCTTAGAGTTCAAAGAGAGAAACACTTGTGCGAAAGAGAAATATTTTCTAAGTGTTATTTTCTTAGAGTGTGAGAGTCATTGTTATAATCAACTTTCCAGAAGCAACTACTCAAGTTCTAAACCTTTGTATCCAACCCGATAGTGGTGTAAGTTCCTTCTTCAATTTGGGGTTGTCAGATTGTTAGCAGAAGACTTGGCTTGTAGGGTCAAGGTGGTGTAAGTTCCTTCTCCAATCTGGGGTTGTTAGATTGGGAGGAGAAGACTTCGCTTGTAGGGTCAAGGTGTTGTTGTTCCTCAAAAGTCTGGGGCTGTCAGGCTGTGTGGGAAGACTGGCTTGGAGGGTCAGGTCCTGTGTAATTCAAAGTGTTTGAATTAGTGGATTAAAGCCTTCTGAATGAGGGGACTGGATGTAGCCAAGTTAATGGTGAACCAGGATAAATATATGTGTCCAAATACTTATGCTTTTACTATCCATTGCTGCTGAATTTGATTGCTTCTTCTCCACGTAATTTATATCAACTTTCATCAAATCAGCAAAATGTATTCAACTTTGGCAAACACAATTCAACCCCCGCTTTTCGTGTTTGCACATTCACATACTTTTTGGTTAAGCTTTTGAAACATATTTCAAAAATGGAGAAACACAATTCAACCCCCTCTTTCTTGTGTTTTCTAGCACCTTCGAAAAGCAGCATCACCATAAAATGTGAATCAACGGGAAGTTTCTTACTCTAATGATCCAAATTTTTTCATTTGACGTGATTTACAAACAACACATCAACAAGTGTCATAAACAAGGCTATTTTTTAAGATGATTCAACTACAAGAAAATGGCCAAAATTCTCTCATGGAAGATGATCATCTATTACATCATATGATCCTTCCACTATAGAATTTAAGCATGATAAATGAATTCATATGATATTCATGTAACTTATCAATTGGTCAAACTTATGGACAAATCATAACCTCCAATGTGCTACTTTGGCACTTCTTTTATTGCAAAGTCTGAATTTGTTCATCAATCTGCTTGGAAGAATATGTTTGTCTTTGACACATAGTGTATATGAATCATTTGAAAATTTATAACTATAGAGTCATATCATAAAAGCAAAAGATTGCATCGATTGATGTACATATCAAAAGAAAGAAAGATCATAACCAAGTAAATTATGCATCTAGATTAGAAGATCATCTAAAAGTGAAATTGGAAAACTCTAGTAAGACAAGAATAAGAACAAAAATTCCTAAATCATCTTTGCTTATTATCCTCTTTCTTTTTGTTCATCTTTCTATTTCTTTTACTTCTTTATCCTTTTAATCATGGAGATTCATCCAATCACACAATATGGAGCACACAATTTGGATGTCCATATTGAACCCACATTTGACTTAGAAGATCTTTCTAGTCATGGATATGATCTCTCTGAAGAACTCAAAGCTATAGGTATCTTCGAGTTTATGACCATGATTGAAAAACATGTTTTCACCAAACTTGTCAAAGAGTTATGGCTAACAGTCTCTCCAAACTAAGGAAGTGTATTTGAGTTTATTCAATGTCAAAAAGTCACCAACTCTAAGGATATTCTTCGAGATGTGTTAAATTTTTAAATTCTTGTAAATCCTCCCTCAACTTCATCACTTTCTGAAGGTAATGAAAAAGAACTTCAACACACGATATTTCAAATTCTAGGTCAAGTGTCAAGTCTTGTACAAAATCATTATGGGATGTTTATGTCTTGTCAACTACGCATCTCAAGTAATTTCAAAAAAACACATGATAATCTTTAGGCACATAATCAAAAAGATAAAATTGGATTTACTTATAATCATCTTTAAAGCTATCTCTAAAGCTATCAAACTCTCAAGCAGAATAAGAATAGGTGTCAGATACTTTGGAAGAACAATTTCAAGTTGTATAGAATTCTATGGAATTCTAGGTCACCTTAGTGAATCTCCAAATTAATTTGCCATACAATCATTATAATGCTCTAAGGGAATGATTGTCAATTGTGAGACAATCATGAACATTAATGCTCACTCTCTTGAATTTCTTGAGCATCCTATCTATGTAGAATCGTCAGAGATTCCATCAAAAGACATTGATTCTGATGTCCTAACTTCATCTTATGAACCTTCCTCTAAACATCTATGATGTTCTTAATTTTTGTTCTTATTTATTGGTGGTAGTAACCTTTTTTCTTAATAATAATGATTTTTTTTTATCTTTTTGCATGTTCTATTAAGTATCTTATGTATTTTATTTTATTTTTATCTTTTTGCATATTCTATTAAGTATCTCATGTATTTTCTTTATTGAAGTATTTCTTTTGGTCTGTTTTATATGTTGTTTGATATTTTATTATATTCTGAGTTATTAACCTTATATGTATTTTTTTGAATGTTTAATTTCTATGTGATGTGTACTTGTGTGTGTTTTTTACCTTTTTGAGTGTCTTTTTTTTTTCTGCATTAATTATATGTTTACTTTATATTGGCATTTCTACGTTCTTGGGTGTTTGATTTTGTTTGGTATTTTTATTTATTTTATGTGTGGGTGTTTGTTTGCTTTATATATTACTTCTAATTTCACTCTTTTTGATAATGACAAATATTTAATTACTTCAATAAATGAATTCAAAGAAGAATCTAGGATTTGAATTAGATTTTTACAAGTTCTAAGTTGATAGGTTTATGAGACAAATTCAAGATTTTATTCAAACTAAAGTAATCAATTTAAAAATGTAAATAGAATAGATAAAATTGTAAAGAAAAGATAACTTTATTGACAACAAAAGTGAACATACATTAGCATTTGAATAGCCAAGCATATAATCCGAATAGAATAGAGTGAATGTGTATATCTTGTAGACAGTTTTTTGAATGAAAAATATGATCCCTCCAAACTGAAAATGACTCTCCTATTTATAGGATAGAACCTACAACTGCTAGTATTTATTTTCATGACACATGTACTTTGTTCTTAACTCCCTTAGCTGCCTAATGACTTCCTTTGTAAGTCTTATATTCCAACATGGTCTTCAGAAGGCTAGATAGATTCTTGAAATCATCCCTTCTAGTGTTTTTACTTTATTTCTTCATTGAGCTATATTTCACCCGATCCTAATTCAATCTTTGAACAATAGTCTTCACGTTTATCCTCTATTCGAACTTATCACATCCTCAAGCTCGAATATTTGGATTTCAAATATAGTAGATGCCCCTCAAAAAATGCTAATTGTGTGGTGAACAATAACTCAAATTGGCATTTTTTACTTCGCCAATGTAAAATTCAGTCAGTAAAAAACTAGTTGTTACTTTCAAATTCAAGTTTCTTAATTGTTTGTATCATCATGATTGCATGTAATAACTACATCGTGTAGTAGTAGAATGCCTTCCTAGCAAAAGCGACACACATATTTTAACATCTGTTGGTTATCAACCATGTCAGCAAGCGTGGGGATCATTTGTCTGACACCATTAAAGATGGACAAACTTGTCTGAAACTTCTATATGTAATCACTCTTTTTCACCTTCCTTCATTCGAACACATATTCTGCTTCTCTACCTACTACTATTTTAACTTCAAAATTTTTTAAACTCAATCATGTCTTCAACATCTGGCACCTCTAACATTCCTCCCATGGCATCTCAAACGGTCAAACTTGTCCTAAGAGGCAAACGAAATATGCTCCCAAATTGGAAGAGGACGAAGCCAAGAGAGCTATCTGGTGATCTCAAGTACTCATCCCTCTTCTTTTTTAGAACCAAAATTATGCCTTCTTAGGTCCATACCTACCCATTAAATATCATTGTAACCCTTTGTCAATTCCACTAGCCATTACGTCTCGTGTTAACCCAACGTTCCTTGAGTTAGCTGATATGCATTTAGATCCATGTTTGGCAATTTCAATCCTCCCAAATCCACTATTAAGAAACCTGACCTCAAAATTCTTTACCTCGAATGGCTCAAACGTGTTGCTACACACAAGTCTTCTTTTTGGAAACAAATAGGTATCTATGACCTGATCATGTTTAGCAAAACAAGCTTAATCTATAATTTTTGTCAAATCTTTAGTTTTGTGTATTTTTAGACCCTTCGACTTGTACTTTTCATTTCCCTTATGGAACATTGACAGTTACATTGTTTGACATTGCTGTCATTACTGGTCTAAAACCCACTAGTAAGATTTTAACTCCTGATGTAACTTTTGCGAGTAACCTTGAACCCATCTTGTATCCCTCTAGTTACATACATTACATTCACCATTTTTTCTCCCTTATGGAATTCATTATTGTCTCCCTTATATATATACAATAACCTTGAACCCATCTTGTCTCCTTTATTAAATGCCAACACTCGTGATATTTCTGATCAAGGGCACATTGCCTTCAATTTATTATGGCTTCACAATTTCGTGTCTTCTGTTCGAAATCTATTTCCATAGGCAATGCCTTTTTCCCTTTGGCTAGGCTCATTTATGAAGGAAAAAATATAAGTCCTGGCAAGTTTCTTTAGGACCATTTGTACGAGTGTTTGAATGACCTGCATGTTCCCAGGACTAAAGTTAAGAACCATTAGATGGAAGGGAGACTAAAGTTTATCCTTATCAACCCCATCTTGTTCCCAGGCAATTCAAATTTGCCCAAATACTGCTCAAGTTTGTTATTTTGAGTATCAATGAAGTCCCTTCCTCTTGTAAAGTCTTGTCTTCTTATGGGCTTCTCGAAAAAAAAAAAAGATGAAGTTAAAAGAAATTGTCTTATTCCCCGTGTCAGTTGTTTCTACTCTACACTTAGCTTCAAAACTTGGTGGAACAAGAACTTCAACAAAGTTTCAAACTCTTTCAATTATTGTTTCAAGAATTCGACTGCTAATCATTCTTCTTTTTAGACAGAAGATCCCCCATCTCGAGAAAATTGTCAAATTCGAGAAATTTTTGAAGACTACATACAACTTTAAAGAATTGAATTGAACCTTGAAGTATGCTGCTGAAGTTTTGCTTAAAAAGATTGAAGCTAAAAAAATCCTAATTTAAATCGGAAGTTTTAAACCAATCCCTCAAATAAAAATGTATATATATTACATACGTCTTTTAGTAATTATCGTGATTTATTATTTAATTAATAATTTATTATTTGTTTAAAGAAATTAAATTAAATTTTATTACCTTACACTTTACTTGAATAATTATAATCTTTGTTTTAATTTAATTTTTTTTTTTGCGTGACAATTACATAAGGACAATTTATGGGTGGACTATTGGGTATTTTGCATATTTGATTAGTTTCAATAATCATGGAATCAATGTATAAGATATGTTGGTTTTATTTTGTTATGTGTGACCTACAGTGATATTTTTTGTCTTGCTTGATTTATTTAATTGATAAAAATATTAGTTAAATTATTTAATAAAATTAGAATTTATAGAAGCTGTATTGTTTGTTAGTTTTATTTTGGACCAAATAAGTATTTGGTCTAGGAGAAAGTAGAGTTATTGAGACTCAACTCTCATGTATGAGGCATCCATCTTTAGTATAAATAAAAATGTGACTACCTCATTTCTTTTAATCTCCTTTATGACAATTCATGGTGTTGTCTTGACATAATGTAAACTTTATGGCCTTGTCTCAACCAATTAAGAGAGGAGATAATGTACATTCCCTCATTTTTAACACATTTAATTCATTTTTGAAAGGAATGTTACAAATTTAATTATGGGTCTTAACTTTTTTGTGCAATTAAGAAAGGACAAAAAAAAAAGACTCCCCTCCTTTGTTATATCTGACGCTTCCCTCTCTCTCTCTTAAACCAAGATTATAATTTTATTTTAATTCGCTTATTGGTATCATAACTATTAGTAACAAAAAATTAAAAGGTAGTTTGCACACCTTCCTATTCTATTCTCATACCAATTTTTGTTTTCTCCTAAATTCTCAAATTTTCCATCACAAACAAAAGAAAGAAAAAAGAGAGAAATATAGTCTCCTTCCTTTTTCTCACACCATCATTATCATCATCATTATTGCCAAGACAAGTTACAATTTTCTTTATTTTTTTAATACCATGTCAAGTAAAGTTGGACCTTTGTCTTGTTCTTTGATTCATGGGGCTTAGAACGTGTTGCTAGGAAGTAAAGCGCCTGAGATAAGAGTTTTTCCCCATACAAAGTTAGGCTAGATATTAAATTAGTGGTTTGTAAGATATTGATATGATGTCTTGATGTTGTAAAAGAAAAAGGTTGATTTTATGTGTTTTAAAGAATTCAACTATAATGTTTTGATTTTTTTGAGTAATATGTTTGTCTTAACGAACTTAATTATAATGTTCTAATTTTATTATTATAACATGATAAATATGCTTGTTGGGAAAATGTTTAATGTAAAGTTGCGATTTTTGTGTTGTTTTGGTGTACTTAAATGTAAAATTAGGGTTTTTATTATGATATTTTGAGTAATATGTTTCTTAGGATGTATTTTAATGTTTCGATTTTTGTACTATTTAATTTCAATGTTTTTTTATTAATACTACATGAGTGTTGAGAGAATTTATTAAAAGTTTTAATTTTTAATTCTGATAACATGATTAAGTTGATTTTTCTGATGCATTTAGTGTAAAGTTTGATTTGTATGCTTAAATAACTAATAATTGGAGAAATTTTATAGTATAAGGAATAAAATTTTTATTTGTATGTGTTCTTTGTGATTTAAGTTTTAATGTCTATCAATAACACGTGGCTAACCCAATTTATAGTTTATAAAATGAAAGTTGTAATTTTGAGACATTTATTCACGTGTATATGTGTTCTATATTTGGGATAGCAAAATGACTTATACTTGATTATATCATAGCAAAATGTGTTCTATACTTGATTATATCATGGGATAGCAAGATGCATATGATAGGTATAAAATGACTTATATTTGGGATAGCAAAATTTAATCTTGAATATTTTATCTTTTTAGTTACCTAATTGGATGATGGCATGTACCTTTTGAGCATCATTATCATTTCATGACATATCATATGCATCTTTGTGGATGTCTTAGTGGCTGGTTTAATTTTCCCCATTGATATGGGTGACTTATGTGTGGACGCCCCATATTTTTATTTTGATCTAATTATTTGTTCTAAGGTGAGTTGCTACTTGATTTATTTAGATACATTTTATGACTTTCATACATCTTTGTGAATTATTAAAAAAATTAATTTCTTTAAATCTTTTATTACAAAAGGATGTTATATTTATATTTTATGGCTATTTACTAATTATTTGGTTTAATTTTTGTCGAGGGATGAACTGACCCCTTACACCAACATTTAGGTACTAATGATCTCAAAGAGTTGCATGAATGATGTTTGTCTGGTGCACGCACGTGGAAAAAAGGGACTTTTACTTAAAAATAATGTTTTGTATTAATAAAACCGATGTGGTACATTTTAAAGTTTATTACTTTTCATCGTTAATTTTAATTAGAAATGTTGAAGTGAGTTTTATATCGTTAGAAAATAATTGAATAGTAGTTAATTTCAGTCAACCTTGTTTCTGAATTTCACCTAAAGAGAATTTAATTTATTTTAGAGCGTAAATGAACATCGACCTAACAATTGGAAGATTAAATTTGTAAATAAATAAATAGTATTTTAGTAAATTGCATAACGTACTTTTACAAATAAAATATATGAAGTCAAAAAAGAAAAAAAATTATAGTTGATTTTAAAACATAACAAATATTTTTAGGTAATGCTTTGGATCAAAAATATGGGGCGTTACAATTTTGATGTTAACAAAAGTATTTTATGAGAACAATATATTTGACTTTATAGAGTATGAAAGAAGATTCGTGTTTTTGAAGACAATCTAAAATAATACTTGATTCATAAGTTATAATTGAAGATAATCTTGGACCAATTTGAAAAGAAAAAAGATGATATGATCAACATCTTATCAACAATTAGATATGAATTATTTAGAAGATGATTTAATCAAGATTTTTCACAAAAAGATATGAATTATTCACAAGAAGACTTGATCAAGATTTATCTACAAGAAAATATGAATTATTTACAAGAAGATTTGGTCAAGATTTATCCCAAGATGATATGATTTATTTGCAAGAAGATATGATCAAGATTTATCTACAAAAATATATGATCAAGAATTGTTTACAAGAAACACTCACAAGAAGATACATTTATTATTTGCAAATATGTGATTCAGATTTTGACAAAGGACAAAATACAGAGTTGGAATTAGTCATACTCCTACTTGTGAAAGTTCCTGAATCAGTCCAACACTATGTTCCCGCCCAGATCAAAGCAAGCAATAGGAAGAAAGTTTCATCTGAACAATTTGCGAAAGCAATCTAAACAAAATACGAACACTATAAATCTGAAGAATTTTACAAACTCAATCTTAACAAAATATGAACAGTATCAGTCTAAAGAAGTTACAAACTCAATCTTAATAAAATACGAACATTATCAATCTGAAGAATTTACAAACTCAATCTGAACAAATACAAACATAATCAATCTAGAAGAACTACTCATATTGGATTTAGAAATAAAGAATTGGCTAAAGCACATATTATCAAAAGCATCTTGTTCAAAATTATTTTTCAATAAGATCATTGTTGACCAAGCTAGGAATGAAGATACGATTCAGAATTAAACAATGACTAAATTGAAGCCCTAACTTTATCTATAAATAGTTACTCAAGGATGAAGAAGAAGATCATCGAAAAATCAAAAAATAGTAGAAAAACTCGAGCTCAAAATTCCAAATTCATCTTACAGTTCAAAGAGAGGAACACTTGTTCGAACGAGAAATATTTTTCTTAGAGTGTGATAGTCATTATTATAATCAACTTGTTAGAAGGAACTACTCAAGTTCCAAACCTTTGTATTCAAACCCGATAGTGGTGTTTGTGTGCCTCCAACAATCTGGGGTTGTCAGATTATGTTGAGAAGACTTGGCTGGTAGAGTCAAGGTGTGTGTGTTCCTCAAAAGTCTAGGGTTGTTAGTCTATTTGAGAAGAATGACTTGGAGGGTTAGGTACTTTGTAATTCAAGTTGTTGAATTGGTGAATTAAATCCTTCTAAGTGAAGGGACTGGATGTAGTCAAGTTAGTGGTGAACAAGAATAAATTACTTGTGTCACTTTATCCTTGCACTTCATAGTTTTGTTATTGCTTCTACATCAAGTAAATCATCAAGTGTGAACCAATTTAATCAAATAATGAAAAGATTATCAACTTAGTCAAACACAATTCACCCCCTTCTCGTGTTTGGACCTTCAAAACTAAATTTGAATTTATCTATCCAAAATTTCGCCCTTTTTCCTATTGCTCAATCTGGAATAGCAAAACCTTCACCTGGACCTAAATTGTTTATGACCTTAAAATAGATTTACTATTTAAAAAACGCAAAGGATAGCAAGTTATAGCTTAGTCCTTATCATTTTTCAAATTTTCCCTCTAAACTCGTTATTGATCTATGTTCAAGTACATTTTTCGTAGAACCAAGAGATAATTTCGACTCTATTTAAAATAATGGTTTAATTACAACTTTGATCCCTCTATTATTACTAATTCACGAAATTTGTCCCCCTATTCTAAAAGTCAACATTTTTTGTCTCTATCTCATATTTTTGAACTAAAAACTGATGATTTGACATATTTTAAATGACGTGACACACAATTCTATGATTTAGAACCATTTAGATGAATTAATTATTTATAGATCATTAATTAAATTAAAAATATGAAAAAATTTGAAGTTAAAAGCTAAGTTATTACGACGTTTTATTCTAATTTCATGGTTGTTAACCATTCTATATCATCATATCATATGTCATGTTATTTAAATCATCTCACACCATCATTTTATAGTTCAAAAATCAAAGCGGTGGACCAAAACTGTTGACTATTAAAATAGGGGGACCAATTTCATGAATTAGTAAAAATAGAGGGACTAAAACTACAATTAAGCACAAAATAATTCAACGCCTATTGGAAGAATTTCCCTTTTATTCTCTCTTAACAGAGGCCATCCCCATTGGTATATTGAAGAAGCCTTCTATAACTAGCAAGAAAAATATTAAAAACAAAAAGCTCCCGCTTGTTGCCATGGAGTCTTTAAATGAAGAAGAGGCGCCCAAAAAGAAGAAGAAAAATACTAAGTCCAAATACTTGTAAAAATTCACATGATGTATCAACAAATCCATCTTCCATTCGAGATGTGAATAGTGAAGACAACCTCAACCCATCTAAATAAGACCTTAAATCACATTATTCCCCAATGCTTGTTGAGGTATTACATCTTCTCGAGTTGCTTTTAGACATTCTTCTTCTCATATAAACTTTCTAATTCCTCACTACATGGTTTGTAGGTGGACATTACAATAGATATTGAAGGGTAGACACCACCTTTAGACCACAAAGAGCAACTGTTAGTGCAACAGTGGTTTAAGTTACAATCCTCTGATTGACGTTTGATGATAACAAATACAAGAATATCATGAGTAAGTTAGAGATAATAGTCTATGTGATTTTAACACAAAGAATATTATCACCTAATAAAATAGTAATTGTAAGAATATTTGTAACGAGTAATTAGTATATACATATCGAATCAAAACATTCAAGACAAAGGAAATATGAGTCAACGATTGATCCTCTAATCACAAAGGATAAGAGTGTTGCAATGATAACTAAGAGTTAAGACCTTCGTTGATCCTCTAACACCAAAACAAAGAAGAAAGCTTTGAATGAACCATCTGTTAGAGTCAACACTCAAATTAAAAGTCAACTTTGTTAAGTCAAACAATTGAGGCCAAAACTATGAAGAAGCCGACATCTCTTCATCCTCAGATGACTAGAAAAGATAAACAATGAAATCAAGTCAATGTTATAAAGAATTTGTAAAAATTGTGTCTAACTCTGTCAAATGCCTTGTCCACGCGCCTCTACTGAATCTAATATTATTGGCTTGTTCTAATAATTATGTGTCTGATAAATCTCGCTAACTAGTTGATCGTCTGGTAAAAGCATCAAGTCAACAGTGTAACAAAGTCCACGCTGTGATAAAAAGTCAACTTTATAATGTCAATCATATAAACCCAGCACCATGGAGAAGACAACTTCGTCTGCTCATCAAAGATGGACTAATCTTCTAAATGAAGAAGCGCATGACATCCTCAAAAAGTGTCATCCTATGATGATCTGCCTTCTTGAATAAAATTACGCTGGATTAATTATAAAGATATATATGGACATGTACTGAAAGTTGGTTTGCTTTAAATGTTGATTCAAGATCTCCAATGATAATATCATCAATGAATACATTCCTTAGTATTTAAGTGAAAACCGATCAATATGCAAATTGAGAGAATGAAAAAGTCAATGTGTTAAGAAGAATTTTTGTAAAAGGTCTAGAACACATCAAAAGAAAAGAATGAAAAATCCTCCTAGTAGAGAGTCATTAGATTTGGTGTAAATCAATCAAGTTGTTTGATACACTTGAATTGATATAGGATTTGAATTTTAATATTCTCTCAATGAAAGTTTGAATCCTAGAAACAAACTTTATGTCAATTCAAACACAAAGTATAACGAAAAGAATGTTGTATATCCTCTAATCAGTTCCATACAGCTGTCCAAATAGTAAAACAATAACTTGGAATCGTAATATGAATAATACATATCTTTTAATGGTTAAATGAACTCTTGTTATGTGTCAAGATCTCTAACGACACTATTTCCAACAGATATATTCTTCGGTATTTAAATTGAAATATTTTAAAATTGGAGAAGTTTGATATGGTTGGACATTATGATGAACGTAATCAACAAAGTTGACCATCAAAAGAAAACAGAAAATATTCAAATAAAATTTCTAGAAATACCTTGAACAAATCAAAAGAAAAGATTGAATGAAAAACCCTATCTGTATAGAGTAAATAGAAATTGATGTAAATCAATCAAGTTGTTTCTATACACTTTAATTGATATGGGATTGAATTGTATTATCCTCTCAATGAGAGTTAAATCTCCGAAGAAACATTATGTGTTAACTCAGACACATACTTGAATCAATGTACTCAAACTGGTAGTAGCAACAACTCTTTCATTCAAAAGAGGTACCTGAAGAGGTGAAAAAATACTTGGAATCCTCAAAGGTGGTTGCTAGAATGTTCAAAAGATTAGAAATAATTATAGTGGTATATCTTGGAGAGGTAGAGGAAAGAATACTTAAAGCTTGAAGATGCAAAGTAAATAATACTTGTATGCTATTGGATTAATAGAGGATTAAATCGTCGATTGTACTAAGGTAAAATCTCTCTATAAGGGGAGGACTAGATGTAACAACAATTGTTGTGAACTAGTATAAAAATACTTGTGTCTATTCTTTATCTCAACTCTGTAATTTAGTTTAATTTCTTTATGATTCAAATTTATTTTACTCAAATTGTTTTACAATCATAAGTTGAATATTTTGATAAAGAACATATCTTTTTGTTTAGCATCAGAAATGTTTTCATAAATTGTCAACAAAATTCAAACCCCGCCCCTTTGTTGTGTTTTCCAACACCTTTAACTCTGGTCACCGGTCTCTTACCATTGGGAATGCTTTTCCCATCTACTTCTAGTAGGGTCATTTGTCCATGGGTATGCAGGGTTGCCTGACCTTGCCACTCATAATTCGGCTGAATATTATTCAGATGATCAATTATGCTCTTAAAGAAGGTAGTGATTAACAGGCTCTCTAGTGAGGCAACAAAATTTGGTAGGTTTTCTGGATTTAGTGTTAGTTGTACTAGTGCAACCTGATTTCCTAGCCATTAAAAAAGTTGACATCCTTCTAGATGACACAATACTTTTCCTAGATTCGGCTGCCATAATTTTTGGCTTCCACACTTGTCGTACTGATTTCTTCCCTTTCCCAGTTGACCTGAACCTTGTTGGTTCGACAAATAATATCATGACTATGTTCAAGACTAGGAAAGGGTTTGTATCAATAGCCATATCATCCATCCCTTTGACGGATAACTAAAACATTCCCATTAAAGAAGTTGAGAAATCAATTGGAAGTTGAGTGGTTGTGTGAGTTGTGCCATTTACAGTACTTTTTACCTTTGATTTCATCAGGTGGAGGTGTCTTGTGACCATCCAATAGCCGTATATGCTTATCTTTGAGCAAATAATCAAATACTTATTCAACTTTAGTGATGTCAAAGGCATAATCAGCTTTTTTCTGATGAAACATTTTCCTTCCCTTTAGCAGGCCTCTAGACAAGACATGAATAACTTTTCCTTTTCAAGTTTTCCAATGTCAATATGTCTGTCGTGGTATTGGTTGTCATATTATCATCAGAATATTCCATCTCAATTATGGAAACCATGTGTCGGCCTCTCCATCGGCTAGCACACTTATTTTCCTTCTCTTGAATGGATTGTTCAATGCATACTGCTCGAGAAGCCATTTCATTTAGATCATGGCAGGCTTGTCCAATCAACTTCTCTCTTAGGTGAGGATGCATGCCACTGATGGCTATAGAAGCGCACTCTGCTTCAAGAAATAGGACTGAACATTTCCCTACCTTATTATGGAACCTCTCTATGAAGTCAACAACTGACTCATCTACTTGTGCTTCAAATTCATCAAATTAATTGTTGTAACCTAAGGTTGAGACCAATAGAATTTTTCGTGGAAACATCATTCCATGTCTGCCCAATTATGGGCGGAGTTTGGTGGGAGAGATGAATAGCATGTAAAGGTTATTCTTGTCAATGACAAAGGAAAAGGTATAACTTATGGAACTTATTTTGGTTCCACTTGCCACATGGTAAAGTAAACCGTGGTTGATTTTCCATGTTCCCCAAAAAAAAGTAGCAAAATCAAAAGTATTATAGACTCTGGGAAGAGGCATCAATCTCTCCACCCATTTAGGATATGGCTTCCTATACATAGCCATATCTATTGGTTTCAGCTGAACCCCAAAATGCCTATTGATTTTTATCAGCTATGAGGTTGGGATCAAACAAATATGCTCCAATAGGTCTGGCCTCGGCTCTAATTGCTTGGTACCACAGGTTCTCTAGGAATCTGTAAACCTTGATGGAATTGAATTTGAGGTGGAGGGTTCCCCCATTGCTTCTCTTGGATAAATTCTATAGTGTTTCTCACAAGAGTTCCTAGAACCATGGGTGTATTATGTTGGTAAAGTGGGTTAGCAACCCATGGTTGTTCACTAGTATAATTAAAATTTGACCTCGATATAGTTGAACCCACTAAGTGTGGTGAAGGTACATCAGGTCATGGCAGATGTGTTGTCGGATTAGCTGATCCAAGTGAGTAATAACTCTATGGCTGTTGGTAAGGATAATCCATAGCTAGTCAAGACTTTCCAGCTGTTATGCCAAAGTCCCACCCTTCTGCGTAAGACATGTCCGCTTGCTTAATATTGCCATATTGATAGCAGTACAACTTTTCCTACTATTTCAAGTGGCCTCCAAGCCATATGTGCCTGACCATATTGAACGTTAGTCTGATTATACATATTATTCTCCATTAGGTGCCCCCAGGGTTGGCCGTGGCAAAAGTACTAGGCTATGAGTTTAAGAAACAAAAGGTACATATCGTATAGGATTCTACTGCACCTGGGAAGGTCATGTCGTTGCAAAGATAGACTGGCTTTGATAGCCTTTCTGACCTTGGTTCCCTTGAATTAATTAAACTATTGAAGTGACAGAATTGTCACCTGAATTGGCTCGTTTAGTCAACAACTTCCTGGCTTGTTGAACCTCATTGTGAACCATGTAACAATGTTATGAATCGCCATGCAATATGTTTTCTAATGAAAGACGTGGTCATGACCATTGGATGTTCAAGTGGACCAACACCACGTCTGCAAAAGCATTAGAAACACCTACGGATGTAGCCATTCCCAATGTTTGAGGAGAATCATTAGACCTGTGTTTGTCTGACTTCTTTCATGCTAGGATGGATGGTTGATCCAACCTGCTGAGAGTTCTACCATAAAGCAAGTGCATCCGCCAAAGGTAATTGTGTCCTAGTGAACTGAACTTATCAATGGTCGCTATCGTAGTGTCCCAACTTTTTGATTGACTTAGCCGAGGAAATGGATAATTGTTCTCAACTTTTTCATTCCTTTTTGCTTCAAAAGATTACACTGAGAAATGAACTTTTTCCCTCAGCTATGGGTTCCTCAACTACTCGAAAGAGTGTTAAGTATGGTATAAAACTTTTCGCTACTCTAGTAAGAAATGCATAAAGTAAAGTAAATTGATAAAGATAAAGATAGAGTAAAAAACATGTTTGATTGATTATTGTGTTAGAAAAACTACAAGTTATAGTATTTATAGCAAGGTTAATCCTACTGCAATAAAACGTGATCTACAGACATGTAGCCGTGCTCGACTAATTACGCAAGTAATGCGTGATAACTTCCAGTTGAGGAAATTCATAGCACCTCATGATCGACTCATTTTCCTATTTCTTCAACCTGTCGCGTTGGCATTATCTGTGTGCGATCTTTTCCTACTATTGTGCCTCAGTGTTGGTTGTTAGTGGTGCTAATTAAAATCACATAAGGTGAGCATAATTGTCGATTTATCAAGTTGTAGTTGGCTTTAACTAATTCTTGGACCTTGGCAATCCTTATAGACTCTAGTAACCAATTATTATTTATTTTAGGTATAAAGAACATGCTTATAAAGTAAATAAAGATTCCCGTGATATACATGCAAGTCTCACTTCAATTTTATTATGTGCAAGTGTTTTTCTTTGTTGTTGACTCTTGACATATTTCATAATTTCTTACGCCCAAGTTGTAAGTTTGAATGCCCGTGATACGTCCAATTCTGATCGATCACATCTCATACACATCATCATCGAGAAAATAAAACCAACTCATACAATTAAAATAATACTTCTATAACGATTATATAAGAATTTTGTACCAATTCTAAAATATATAAGAGCAAAACATTGACAAATAGAAAATGACAAAACGTCGTTCAGTAAAACTTCCATCTTTATTTCTTTACTCAAATACAAATCAACAGAGTGACAATTCTTTAAAACTAAATAATCAATACAAGTAACATTAATTGGCCCAACTAATGAATTTTTTTTTTTTTGCCTTATTACTTCAAAAATAACTAAAAGTAACACATTTGTAAGCAATAAATAATGTAACATAAGTACTCCGTCCAATCTTTTTTATAACAGATGAATGAGATACAAATAGATTATATATTTAATATATCAACTTTTGTTGACACATTTGTATCTCATTTGTCACTTAAAACAAAAAACGGGGGAGTCATTTATATGTTTAAGAACTAATCAAAAGGTTTACGGAATTGATCTTATTAAAATTTAGAGCCCGGAGGTGAAAGGCACACCCGTTTTTGGTAACCATGAGTTACCAGCAATGAAACTCCCAACAGTGAACGGTGAAGCCTGTGATGCACTAGTAAGAACATGGTAACCTTTCCATGTGACCCTTTTTGAAGTAGAGGAACCTGAACCTGTGTTAGCATATTCAGCATAATATAAAGTATCTAAAGCAAAATTACCATCCCATTCCATCCATCCAGCAGGGTTTATGAAACTATCAAGAAAAGTTTTCATGAAAACTGTTCTTGAATATTTTTGCCAAGGTCTACCAAGATAAGATTTAACAGAATTAGGATCTAGGCCTGATGCAGCTGTAACTTTAGAATTGTGAATTATGATTCCGGTGTTTTGATTTGGATCAGTTCTTCCTTGAGCAGTAACGGTGACAGTCTTTTGTGGTGGATTTCTTGCAAAAATGTTGCAATTTTGCAAAACTACGGCGGCATTGCCAAAGATGAAATCAACTGTGCCATAAATGTCACATTCTCTGTAAAATTGTCTTTCGGAATGAACATAAAGTGTATCTTGAAAACCTTCAAAGCTACATTTGTAAAATACTGATAGATCTGAGCCAGAACGGAATGCAACAGCTTGGTGATTTGCAGCTCCAGCTGTGTTTCTGAATGTGATGTCTTGAGCCATAAATCCATCTCCAACGGCAGCTATAAATAACGATGTTGAATTTAGAAATTTCATATTTTAGGGAAGTTATTACACACTTAAATAAGTATTAAAATTACAAATATTGAGATAACAGGTCTTTAAGCGAAATAATTTTTTTACATTTTACCGTAAAAATATTTAATATTTACTATTATGAATAATAAAAATTTAAAAAATAATTAAATTTTATTTTGCTTAGATTTTTTATAAATAATATTTAGTTGTTATTGTAATTATATAAATGATAGAAAATAATCTTTTCAAAAGAATAATTTAGTTAACTATTAATTTGAACAACAAATGTATCTGTGCATATTGAATTGACTCATGTACCTGAGAAAATCTCTTAAAACTAAGATGCTGATTTATGTATCAATGAAATTTTGGAACTAAAAAATATTAACATTAAATGATCTATAAATTTTATATCGCTAACAGTTGGTGAAATTCCTGTCATATATATATATATATTACAAAAATAATGATTAAATAAAAAATTGCATGCATTGACTTTTAATTTCTGTGTAAATTGTCAAAATCTTAAACAATATAGTAGACATTCTACACCCAACTGAAATGTTCCTATCCAAAAGCATGCGGTACTATTTTTATATATCCATGTTTAATATATTCTAATTTGATATAGATAGTTTCTATAGCACCTCATACTTAATACTCTTCTTTATATTAAAGTACCTATAACTATAAGATTATATCAAAGTGGGTCCTGCTTTGGATGTAGAATTGTGAAAACAAGTTTTAGCTACCATTCAAGAAAGTCAGAGTGTTACCACATAGGGAATATGTGTGGTCCATTTGAAAGAAATAGGGTTAAAGTTAAATTCTAGAAGGGAATTATGTGGCTCTATGCATGTTATAGCTGGCACGTCTCCTTCTATAGTTATGAGTTTTGACTACTATTACTAAAAACTTTATTTTGATCCCTGCTTTTGCCTATTGTAAAACAATTTGTATTATTGTGTGCTTTCGATTTGATAATTTACCAATTCAATATCCACGTACACTTGTTAGCATTTCTTGTAATAAATTAAATTTTATAGACTAAAACTTCATTGGAACATTAATGTCAAATTTTTTGGATACTAATAAAAAAAGTAAGCTTTTGGATTATCAAGATATCATGTCAAACTCATTATAAATGTGACATTAATTCCCTTATTGTGGTATAATAATTCTAGTAAATGAAAAAGATGGTTTATTAATTAGCACACCTAATTGTAATGAATTTGATATAAATCATTGATCATTTATGCAACACATAAAGAAATTTGATACATCCTGCTCTATATATATATTATTTGGTACAACCTGCTCTATATATTAATCTACGTTTCTTCCTCAAATACTCTTTGGCCAACTAGTAATTACGACAAACACATAATTAAGGCTAAAGTCAATGCGAAATTTATTGAATTTATTTAAGTTCAATAATAGTAGAAGCAAAAGTAGAAGCTTAGATACGCGACCGGAAAAACATCCATTTTCATCCAAGAAGGATGTTAATTAGATATAACTTTTCCTCTCTTCTCCCGCTTTTATTGAAAAAATAGCTTTTCATTTCAAGTGGTTATTTTCTTTATACTCCAACTTGCAAAATTAATTTTTTTTTTATAAAACACATAAAATTATTTAGATTCTAGTAGTAATTAACAAGTATGTATATTTATTGTTATTAATTAATTATAATAGTTTAAAAATAAAACATAACTTATCGGTTGGGATAGCCAATGACCAACAAATTTGCAGGGGATCATATTACAAATTAGTTTTCCAAATTTGGAAATAATAAATAGTTAAATAATTATAAAATATGCCACGTATTTTTTTTCTTCTGAAGAACGTATTCTTTTATTGATATGAATTTTTGAGGAATTATTCCGACTAACTTCCTAAGCAAGAAAAATATAAAAATATTCAACAAAGAAAAGTTACTCATTAATGATGATTTAATTATTTGTTAAGAAAAGTTGTCAAAAAGTTATTGGTTCACAAAATGTATGGACTTTTTAATTTATGAATTAATTAATAATATGATATAGATGGTCTAGGTATAGACTTGGAATAGATTATTAGTTAATATATGTACAAATATGTATGTGTTTGTAGTTAACAATATCCATGCCATACATAAACATTAGTGTTCGACTTCACCTTAGATCCTTTGCCGTCTCTCCTAAAACATCAGTAGTTTTATTGTTCTAATAGTTGAGTTATAGTATTATTCAGTAATTAGTTTTAATCTAACATTTGAGGTTTGGTTCAAAGTGGCTGTACATTAAAAAAGTCAATCTTAATTGAATTAAATTAATCCTATATTTTTGTCAAGAATAAAAATAAATTCTTCGTTAATAATACTATCTCCATCTATATATATATATAACTCAGTTAGTTAAACTATAGGTATTAAAAAAAAGTTTATTATAATATTAAATTGTTGATAATTTATTTTATTTTTACATGTTTATTTTTTAAAAGAAAGAATTAGTTTATGTTTTTGTTATAACATAATAAAATACATGTTGGTAAAAAAGTAATTAATACAATTAAAAATTTTAAAGATTTTTATAAAATAGGGTACAGAAAAATCTTTTCTGAGAATTTTATATATATATATATATATATATATATATATATATATATATATATATATAATAATATTGGTATTAAAACTTTGGAAAGAAATGCTAAGGTAAGATAAAGTGTTAGTATTAGCTTACAAACAGTTGCTGAACGGAAGGTAGTGGAGCCACCTCCAACACTCTTGCTACCTGTGATTATGGTCTTACCAATACCATCACCAACCAACATAATATTCTTTGCTTTGATGTCAACTTGTTCATTGTACACACCACTTTTCACATATATCACATACCTTCCACTACTACTAGTCGGCGCGGCATCTACGGCTGCCTTTACCGTCGTAAACTTCCCAGACCCATCTTTAGCGACGACAACATTAGCATTCGAGGCGGCCGACGATGTTTGAAGAAGTTTCCTATCGCCGGGTTTAACCCATGTTGGAAATCCATCTTTGTAACTTGGTTGTTGGTAAGGAACCTTGTTAAGAGATAGAGTGTTACTTAACAATTTAGTTACATTATTATTGGACAATAAGGGTAAGACATAGTTTGTGACACCAAGGTCATAAAACCCATTTTTGCATGTCTCAAGATTTGTGAGTGCTGTGCTAAGCCAAGTTTGAGATTGAACTTGTGTGCACTTTGTGCCTATTGTTTCGTTGAGCTTTTTTATTGTGTAGTGATATAGTTCAATACAATCATCCCAAGCAGCTTTTTCTTTTGGGTTACGGCATTTTGGGCCTAGTGAGTTTGTGTTTTGTTGGCCCATTTGTGCTCTCTCTATGGCGATTTTAAGTGAAACTTTGAAAAAATCGGATTTATTTTTTATTGTTTGGTTGAAACCATGGTTACTTAAATAGTACTCACATGGTTGAGGGTAAGGTGTTTCGCTACACCATGATTTTATGGAACTTAATGACTTACCAGAAACAATAGAGGAGAAAAGAAAAGCAACAATTAAAAGAGTTGTTAGTATAGGTAATGAAGCCATAGAAAATGATTTTAGAGTATAGTTTTTGTGGGTTTGGGTTGATTATGAGTGAAGTTTATGTTCCGAATTTGAGGACTTTATATAGAGGAAGAATAGAGGTTGTTAACATGTAAACTATGGGACTAAATGGGACTGCTCACCATGTCTTACTTTTCCAATTCAGCTTATGGATTTGATCTAAATTTCCATGCACGTCTTTTTATCCATTTGTGAACGAGCAACAACTTTTCAAAATTTTAATACATATTATTTGAGTAGGTAGCAATATTTTAAAAATATTGGAATAAAAATTTGTATAAAGGATAATGTTTGTCTTATTGACCTTACCAAATGCTGATTTGTCTCAATAACGACAAAAATATTCGAAAGAAGAAACGCGTTATAATATATATTTATACACGCATGCAGACCAAAAATAAAAGCCATATTCAAAACTCCGTGTACATTTAATCAAAAACAAAATATTCCGTCTACATTATTCATGTCTACGCTCAATAATCTTATTGGTCATCCTTTTTAATTTCCAAAAAGATAGTACAACAGGAACAAAAATTATGATTGACGTTAATAAAAAAAATACGATTAATGGTGACAAGTTCAGATATCATAAATATTAATATAAAAATAAATAAATAAATAAATAACTGATAAAATAATGAAATAATTATGAGTAAATAAAAAATTCAAAGACAACAAAAACTGCTATTTTATAAATAAATAAATAAAATGGTATATACTTGGATTAAAGCAATAGATATGGTGAGATAGAGTGAAATGAAATGGAAATGAGATAATAGTATGGAATGGCTTATAAAACTTGAACGATATTTGATCAATTTATAAAAATAAAAAATAAAAAATAGAAATCAAAATTAACTTTTAAAAAAATTAACTATCCTGTACGGAATTTGAACTCCTTCCTTTTAAATTACGATATTAAACTCTGATCACTAAGTTGAGACTTGAGGAAAATAAATTAAATTTTAAAAAATAAATGATAATATCAGTTTTGTTTACATGATTAAAAATTTGAATAAATAGCTAAAATAAATATAAATTTACCTGAATAAAACTAATCATGTAAATCGACTACATTTAATTAAGTGATGAGAAAAAGGTAATGCAATGTCACTATAAACAAATTTTACGTTAACGGTTCAATCATAAAAACTATAAAATCAATTGTTCGTATTTTTGTCGGTGAAAAATTATTTAGAATCAAAGTGCAATGCCATTGTTCTCTTAAGTGATAACCACGAAACACATATTCTTATATTAAAATTAATATAAATAATATATATTCAAAAATATATGTTGAAAAGATTATAGTATTAGCGATAATGGCGCATCCTATTTAAGTTCAAATTTTAGAGATATTAATCAATTAGATGTTAATTTAGAACTACGTATACAAACTCTGTCATTAAAAAGTACTACATATGATCAATTTTTCATCAAGAATAAAAATAAAAATCATATATTGTATTTTAAGACAATTTTTCCTATCAAGAAAATATTCTTTAGTTTGTTGAAGATTATTTTGTATATTTATTTGAATTCTTTTTAAATGACTTTCATACTAATACATTTATAACTAACATGTAACTGATATGATGAATATATTTCATATGAATTGTGAAATTCATAATGGTATTTTAAAATTGTCATATTTTAAACCAATTTACTCCAGAAGAGATAGGTGTATCCGTTTATTTTAAAAACTAGTGTGTAGTCCGTGTCAAACACGAAATATATTATCGTCTAAATAAATTTATTCAATTTTTTTAATATTTTTCTTTTAAATTATTTGACTCATGTAAGATATATGGTAAGCTTATATTTTCAAGCATGTGTTAGGATATCGCATTGAATGTTATATATAGTGTGTTAGATGATTTGTACATACATAAATCTATATGTCTAAATATTATATTATTTTCACTCCTATATTCAAACAGAAGGGGATAATTTTATCCAAACAATTTATCTGAATGAATAGTGAACTATAACCGAAATTTGAAAATTTAATCTATGATTATAATCATAAAAATTGAAATAAACTAAATTCAAATAATTTCTAATGATAAACAGTGTTAATAAAAATAATAATAATAATAATAATTCATGTAGTTTTTAATAGGTGTAATTTACAATTGAACTAAATATAGCATCATAAAAACATAACTTATGATGTATTTGGTGGAGATAGATGTATCCGTTTATTTTAAATATAAATTTTTCAATTAAATGTTTCTAGCAAAAGATATTGAGTCTATTTGTTTAAGATTTTTAAAAAGTGATTTTGACATTGTATTTTAAAAAATGATTTTTATGATAACTTATTTGAAAATAGAAGAAGTTGTTTTAGACTCATTTGTTATTGATTAAAAAAGTAATTTTGACATTTAATAACTGAGATATTCATTATTAAATATATTAACATGATAAAAATTACATTTTTTTAAAATTTATTTTTCAAAAATGATTTTTTTGAAAAGCTTCTCAAAATAGCTTTCAATTTTAATAACTTTTTGAAATTTCATAAAAATTATAGTAAATAGATGATATATTTAAAATAATATTTTAAGATAAACTATTTAAACTAATTTTGCATTGATGGTGTAAAGGTAGTGCATTGATAGTGTAAAATTGTAAAGTAGCTTTACACTATTGTCAAATTTTAATCATCCACTCTGCCACATTATATTGTATAATTTTTAAATCAACGGTAATTATCTAATTAGCGAATGTCATTTATAATAGGATGACATTATAAAATTATTTTAGTGTTAGTGCACTATCTTTATTCTTTAATAAAAAGTCAATATTAAGTTAGATAGAACATAGATGGAACAAAATTCAAAATTATATTTTATTTATTATCATTAATAACAAATTAAATGTTTTGAAATAATACCAAATAAAATAAAACAAAAATAAATTACATTACATAAAATTTAATTTATCAATTAAGCTTTGACATATGAAATTTTAAATTGTTTCAAACATATTATTATAAAAAATTTCAAAATATAACTATTAAATTATAGGTAAATGTTTTAAAATTGAAACTGATTATGTTAATGAAATTTTAACATTATATTTTTAATTTGTAATGAGATTTAGAATTAAAAATAATATATTGAATAAATATCAAATTTTATATTTATTATCTAAATTTGAATTTAAATGACTTTCCTAAGCGTATTTTACATAACTTGCATAACATGCTTTTCTTCTCTTAATTCTAGGGACTATTTGCTTCCTATTCTTTGGTGTCTATTACTATTTTCTGTTAACTCTATAATTTGAGCCTAACACTATTAGCAGTTCGGATCAACGTATTTCATTCACTTTGCATCATAATGGTGTGAATTTTTGTCTGAGAGTTGTTTATGCGTCCACAAATTACATTGTTATGCGATCTTTGTGGTCTCATATTACTGTTGAGCAAAGTCACTACAATCTCCCTTGGTCTTTCATTTTTTTATTTCAAAAGTATTGGGATGTAGTTGGTCAAGATGCGTTTTCAAAAGTCACTACAATCTCCCTTGGTCTTTCATTTTTTTGGTGTTTTTTTCTCTCAAAAGTATTGGGATGTAGTTGGTCAAGATGCGTTTTCTTGATTTTTCTTCAATTCTTTGTGCATGATTGTATTCTTCCTAATTAAAAATCCAATGTTGTTGTCCTTTAACTTAAGATTGTTGATCGTATCAAAATAGAGCACTGTAGATCCATTTCCCTAGCAAACATCAAATTCAAAATTATTACTAAAGTTCTTGATGACATGCTAGACATTATCATTTCTAATATTATCTCCCTCCATCAGATGAGCATCATTCAAGGTAGGTATTATGGTGATTCTATTTGTCTCACTTAAGAAGATATTAATATGCTTTAGAGTAGAAACTTTAGTGGAAACATGGCTGTCAAGTTTGAAATAAGAAAATCCTTTGACACCATAGATTGGAGTTTTCTTATCAAAGCCCTATAGGGTTTTGATTTCAACAACAAGTTTTGCCTTTAGATTAACAGTACCCTCAAGTAGAGGTGAGAATAGGCTAGGTCGAGCTAGGCTTTGCAATGCCTCAGACTGGCTTGTCAAAACAATTCAATGTCTAAGCCTGACTTGTGGCCTTCCGTAGGCTTTCTTTTAAGACATTAGTCTAGCCTTGATGAAATTCTAGTATGGCATGTTAGCCTACTTAAAAGTGTATTTCAATTTAATATATTTGAATAAGTAATCAGACATATATTTAAATAAACTAACGAGTTAATATGTTTGAAATTAAGTTCAATTTTGATATTTAACATAACATTTTGAAGAATCTTGCTTTATATGACATCCTACTTCAATTATATTTTATAGTAATACATTTAAATATATTAAAAAGTAATGAAGGTTAATATGCATTAGTTAGTAAAAAATATTATTTATATTTATTTAAATAGTCGAGTCTGATAGACCTAAAAGACTTTTTATGTGGCTTGTAGTTTGGTCTTTTTAACTAAATAGGCGTTTTAAGAAGCTTTGACCTTGTCTGTTTAAAAAAAAAGTTTGGCATGGGTTCGGCCTGATGTAGGTTAGGTCGTAGGCCCCTGTCAGGCCTATTCCTACCCTACCCTCAAGTTTGCTAAACTCTCCATATTTGTTAATGGTAAATCTGTTGGTTTCTTTTCTTGTCAAAGGGGGTTAGACAAGGGTCCCTTTGTCACCTCCCCTTTTTTGCATTGTTGAAGAAGCTCTTAGCATAGCTATATCCAAGTTGATTGATGAAGGCTCTCTGTATTTGGTAATAAAGAGGAAAAAACACACAAGAAAAGGGGGGTTGAATTGTGTTTATAGGATTTTTAAAACTTTTAAAACGAGTGATAAAATAATAGATGTGATAAAGTAAAATCTGGTAGAAAGATAAAGAGAGGAAGTGAAGGTGCAAACACGAGAAGGGGGGGTTGAATTGTGTTTGACTTAACTTGAATCTTTTTCTGTTTTTATACTTTCAAAAAAAAACTTAATGTATAATTAAAAAAGAGTTAGCAGTGGATAAAAATAAAATAAAAACTCACAGATTTTATACTGGTTCACCGTTAACGAGGCTACGTCCAGTCCCTTCGCCTTGAAGGATTTCACTAATTCAATCTTGAATTACAACCTTGCTACTGACCCACCAAGTCAGTTTTCTCAATAGTCTAACAATCCTAGACTTCTTGAGGAAAACAACCTTGTCTTCAGCCAATCTGACAACCCCAGATTGTAGAAGAAATCACAACACTATGAATCTAATTGCTAAGTACCTTGCTACCCTTTCTGATTCCCTCAGTTTGTAGACTCTACTTCAACAACTTAGATACAACCCTATCTAATTGCCAAGTACCCTGATACCTCTACTGACTCCCTCAGATTGTAGGCTCTACTTCAACAACTTAGATTTGCCACAGTGGAAAGAAAATAGCACGAGTACTTGCTTCTTGAAAGCTAAAACTCACAATTGACTTCTATGAAAATTTGGGTGTTTGTTGCTTTGGAAGTGTATGACTCTATTGTGATTTTCGATACTATATTCTTCAGCATTAAGTCTCTATTTATAGTTGAACTTTAGAACTTCACTGATGCTTTGCTCAGATTCTGTTTTGAGCCTTTTGCTCAGATTCTCTTTTGAGCCTTTTTCTCCAATTCTGTTTTGCATTTTTCTCAGATTCTGTTTTGAACATTTTTCATTCTTCTTCTTTAATCCTCATGATCAAATCTGAACCATTGGATCTTCATGCGATAGTCCACATCTGGACTAGCCTATTTGATATTCTGTGATCCTCTGATTTCGGCCATTCCTGTACCACACTTCCTAACCCTCTGATCTTTTGATTTCGGCCTTCCCTGGACGCGCACCTGATATGCTAAAATCCTCTGAATTCGGCCTTTGCTGGACTGCACAGTCTGTCCCTCTGATTTCGGCCAACACTGGGCCATGGTCTGATTTTTTGATCTGGACCATCACTGGACCAAATAATTATTTCTGAACCATTGATCTGGAAGTTTTTACTCTGATCTAGACAGATTCTGGACTTTGGGTCTGGAATAAACTGAAATTAACTTGAACAAAAAATATTTCAGTATGGACATTTTACCTTTAATTTTGGACCAGGTCTGGATTGATTCTGGAACTCATTTCTTTTGGTCTGGACTTAGTTCCATGCCCTGAATCATGCTATCTTATGGTCTGGGCGAAATCTGGATTGATCCTCTTGTTCTGGACTCATAAACATACCTTCTGGTCAAGTCTGGAACAAGTCTGGACTGTGTAATTTTTCACTGCCAGGCCATCTTCTGGTCAGAATAACTTCTGGAATAAAATTTATATTTGACTCCTGTTTGTCTGGAACACCTCTCCTTCTGGCAGGCCTTCCAATGGTATGATCCATGTTTCATTATGATTTTTATTCCTTCTGTTCTGGGCCACCAAACATATCCTCTGGTGATGTTTTGACATCCTGGAACATCTTCTGGAAATTCCAGAATTCATTTTCCTTTGATCTCAGCTTCTGTTTCCTTTAGTTTATGGGGCATTTAACTTAATAATTCAAAGTACAAAATAAGTTTACATTGAGTACATTTGTAAGCATCAAAATCCTAAGTACTTAGAACCAACTTGGTTCCAACAGGAAGCACAAGCCAATTTATTATGTCTGTTCACTTTAAATGATTTAAATCCACTAATCACCAAATGTATCACACACCGAATGAACGCCTTCTAGTTAACCTAACTGTATTCAAGTCTTCTCAATCTTCTAGCTTAGTACAGTGAAGTTGTTGAGGGTGGCAATAACGTTTGGAACCAAGTTGGTTCTAAGTACTTAGGATTTTAATGTTTACAAAAACACTCCATATAATCTTATTTTGAACCTTGAATTATTAAATCAAATGCCACTAGAAGTTGAAGTAATCAGAAGCAGAAGATCAAAGGGTTCTAGAGATTGAATCCTGAAGGTACCAGAAGATACTCCAGGATGTCAAAACATCACTAGAAGATATCTTTGCTGGCCCAGATCAGAAGGAAGCAAAGTCAGAAGGAGACTTGGACCAGACCAGAAGGAAGCCTGCCAGAGGGAGACTTGATCCAGACCAGAAGGAATCATTTGTCAGACTTATTCTAGAAGTTATTCTGATCAGAAGATGGCGTGGCAGTGAAATAATAAACAGCCCAGACTTGATCCAGACTTAATCACAGGATAAGTTAATGGGTCCAGAACAAGAGAATCAATCCATATTTGACCCAGACCAGAAGATAGCATGATTCAGGGTATGAAACTAAGTCCAGACCAGAAGAAATGATCTCCAGAATTCATCCAGAACTGATTCAAAACAGAAGGTAAAATATCCAGACTGAAATATTATTTGTCCAGATTTAAATTCAGTTTAATCCAGACCAAGTCCAAAATTGGTCTAGATCAGAGGGAAGATATTCAGATCAATGGTCTAGATTTGAGTATATGGCCTAGTGTTGGCCGAGATCAGAAGATCAGACCATGGCCCAATGTTGGCCGAAATCAGAAGGTCAGAATGTGTGGTCCAGCAGTGGCCGAGATCAGAGGATCACAACATATCAGTTTGCTAGACCAGGATGGCCGAGATCAGAAGATCAGAAGATTAGAAAGTGTGGTCCAGGGTTGGCCGAAATCAGAGGATCACAGCAGATCACTTAGTATGGTCCAGATGTGGACTAGCGCAGAAGATCAAATGGTTCAGAATTAATCATGAGGATTAACGGTGGAGATTTTAATTTATTTTGATCAAAGTATTAAAAGGATTTGTTACAAAAATAAAGTGAAGTCGTATGGGAGTTCAGAAGCTGTTGGCGGGAAGAAACTAAAGACATGATTGGCCAGTTATTTTTGAAAGCAAATCTAAAGCTTAAGAAAGATATGTTTTTTATTTAAGTGAAGCCCGATTGGTCAAGATATTTTTGCAAGAGAATCCAGCAAGATACAGCTCGAAATTAAGCTTGGAAGAGGCCCTAATTCGCATCTATAAAAGGAGGCTCAAGGCAGAATACTTAGTATCGAAAATCACAAAAGAGTCATACACTTCCAAAAGCAAACACTCAAGTTTTCAGTGAGGTTAATTGTGAGTTCCAGCTTTCCAGAAGCAAGCATTCATGTTATTTTCTTTCCTTTGTGTTAGATCTAAGTTATTGAAGTAGAGTCTACAATCTGAGGGAGTCAGAAGGGGTAGCAGATTACTTGGCAATTAGATTCAAGGCGTTGTAATTCCTTCTACAATCTGGGGTTGTCAGATTGGTAGGAGAAGACTTGACTTAAGAAGTCAAGGTGCTGCATTCATCAAAAGTCTAGGATTGTTAGACTGTTTGAGAAGACTGACTTGAAGGGTCAGTGGTATTGTTGTAATTCAAGGTTTGAATTAGTGAAATCCTTCAAGGTGAAGGAACTGGACGTAGCCTCGTTAACGGTGAACCAGTATAAAATTCTATGTTTTTATTTTACTTTATATCCGCTGCTAACTCTGTTTTATTTATACATCAAGTTTTGTTATAAAACTGCAAAAACAGAAAAAGTATTCAAGTTATTCAAACACAATTTAACCCCCATTTCTCGTGTTTGCACCTTCAACAACTACTTTGCAAAGTTACAAAGAATGTTTAAGATGGTTTTCTGAAAAACTCTCACACGAGAATGTTTACAAAAATATGCTCTCATAATGTATTTTAGTTTTCTTAGCACTTAGAGGAATTTTCACGAGTTGCTATTTATGATTGCAGTAGCTTTTTCTCTTGTATATTTTGCAGTGACGATCACAAGTGCTTTTATATAGAGTCTTCAAGTCCATTAGGGTTTCTGAACGTTGTTGTGATTACATGAAATCAACATATGAAATAATGACTAGTATCGAATCATCAGAGATTTTGAATTAGCATTAAAAACTTGTCAAAATCCGTCTTCATAATTAATTCAATGTATCTTGATAGAAGTGACAAGAAAACGGGAGGATGACATTTTTAAAGGATGCCATGTATTTCCGTAGTCAGAGGGTAAATCTGTAACACCCATAATTGATTTATAGCAAGAATTAGGGCTAACTGTCTATTTGTGCCTTATGTTGTTTATTTTTATCTGTTTTACCTTTACATTGTTCATTTGTTTGTAAAATTTTGTTGTAATTGTGTCTGCCTTGCAAATTGAACTATGAAAAACTATTCAGGTTTTTTCCTTGATGTTAAATGTCATTGTGAATGTTTTGGTATTGTCAAAATTTCAAAATTGTTTTTCTACTGAATTTTAAGAAAATGAGCAAGATATACCTATTGTTTAAATTTTAACAAACTTAGAATGCCACAAAAATTTAAAAGAGAGCTTTATATATCGACTGAAATGAGAATTTGATCTCGTTGTATTTTTCTAACCTACGGAACAAAAATTTCGTCAAATAAAAATTTATTCGCAAAAATTATAAAAAAGTTTTAATTAGAAAAGTTATGTTATAATTTTTCTATTACGGAAAAATTGATCCGTTAGTGTTATGCGACTGGTTTAGGAACAAACATGGAGAATGAGTGAGATGAGGTGACTTAAAGTCACAAAACATCTAAATATATTTTTAGGATATTAATATTTTAATGAGGGGATAGGGAAAATATCTAGATATTTTCTTAATATGTAGTAAGACTTTGTAAGGACCAAAATGAGCCACCACACTATCCCTTTTTATGTGTGGAATAGAATGATTTGTGTAAGAAAGATTAGATGGGATGTGATGTGATGGATTAGAAAAATGTTTGAAAAATATTTTTGAAGACCCAGTTAAAATTATTCATAGAAGAATAATTCAATCGAATTACGGAGGATCATCAACGACAAATATTTTATGATGTCACGCGTTACTGTTAAATTCATCTTTCAAAGTGTTTGTCTTCGATTGATTTTGTTAAGAAAACATTTTAACCTAAGTTGTTAAAGACAAATATTTGAGTTGAACTTCAATAAATTTGAACAATAATTTGGAAATTTTCAAAGTGTGGCATAAGTGTATTAAAATTCCTAACCCAAAGTCTTTTTGAAGTTAGGGAATCTAATTAGGTAAGAAAATATAAGAGAAAGCCAAACCCTAATTGATTTGGATAGGGGACAAAGCTAGGTTCATTTTAGGGTTGTTTTCGAAACTTCTAGGAAATTGAGAGGTGTCGCTGGAATCTTCTGATAGGTTATGCTAGCATAGTGTAAGTTGCTTGTGTAATAAAGCATCGTTGAGGTAAGGCACTTTCTAACAATATTATATATGTTTGAATGCAAAGTGTGCCTGTATACATGTTATATGTGCAAGTGATGAATAAATGTGCACATCATTGTTTATGTATTTGATGTGATTATGTATTCATAACTGATAACATATGTGTTTATTATGTGTTATGAATCTTATTGATGATAAACTGTTATGAGTATGCTCTGTGGAAAAAATATAGAAAAACCATGATGGTATCATGTGATTGGATGGTCCGCCTTATCCTTGCGAGGATTATTGAGTCGTGCTAGTCTGTGATAGACTGAACCTTAGTAAATCATGCTAGTTTGTGAGAGACTGCACCTTGGTAAATAGTACTGGTTTGTGAGAGGTTGTACATTTATGATTTACGCCCCTCGATGAGGATTTTGAAATTCTGGAATCATGTGCAATGGCATATAAGCATTGCATTAGGGTGCTTTGGCACATGAGTCATGTTTTATAGATGACGACATATATGCATGCTTGTTGATCACTTGATACCATGTCAAGCCTTCATGGTGTGTATTTTTGAATATATGATGTTTTTAGATCGTGACCCTCTACTATTATTGTGGACCAGGCTTATGCCCCATGTTCTTAGAGTTTTGAGTTGTGCGGGAATTGCAATGTCGTTGAAGACGTGGCAGAGTGATGATTTGGATTGACGATTGTAAGTAGTGATGCTTGATGCCACATGTAGGTCCTCAGTACCTAGTCATCCTCAATATAAAGTTCAAGATCAGGTTATGATTTTATTTATTTTCCCTTCTTTCTTGGAATGTTGTTGTTGCAATAGGAATTCTTTATCTGAAACAGTTGTGATTATTTCTTTTGTTAATGTGAATGGTTTGGCTATAAGTAAGTCAATTGTTAGAAATCATTTTATATAATAAGCTAATGATTATATTCATTGTTTTTAGAAAAGAATTTTACAATTAAATATGTTACTATGATTTTAAATTAAATGACGATTATGAATATTTTATCTAGAAGTGTTGGTTGTTTTAAAAAAAACTCTCGCTGCTAAAAATTGGGGTGGTACTAAATCCAATCTTGATGAGTACAAGATGTTGGAATGTTGACTTCTTTAAAGTTCTGGGCTCAAAGGTTGGACTTAACTAAGTTGACTTTTTTTGTCATAGTGTTGACTTGAAGCATTAACCAAACGATCAACTAGTTTACCAGAATTAGCAGACGCAAAATCATCAAAGTGAATTTGTTATCAGATTCAGCAGAGTCAAACACAGCTTCTTCAGAGCATTACCTTCATTTCCTTGTTTATCTTATCTTTTCATTAGAAGATGCAGCGTAAAGACATTAAAGTTGATGACAAGGATCTGCACATTTAAATAAATTTATTAGCACAACAAATTGTTCCCCCACAATAACTTTTGTTGTCATCAAAATGATTAAGGGTCATTGTTCTGTAAACCAACTTGATTCTAAAAACCTCTCCCATTTTGATGAAGACAAACATCTATTTTTGTGGACAATTTTTCTTTTTAATAATATAACGTATGCAACATTATTCAAATAAATTCACAATAGAGCTCCCCGTGAATATAAGCACATTTAAAAGAATGAGAGTGATATATAATATTATGACAAGGGAGAGTTAAAAAGAGAATTTGAAAAACATAAAGTATTTGTTCTAAAAATATATACTCCCTTTTTTGTAGTTAGAAAAAGAGTTGATCAAAACAAGTAAGAGCAAACAAAAAGAGTTCAAAGTAAGAAAAAGAACATTTTCATGAAGAGAGTTAAGAGTTAAGGGTTACGATTGGTCAATCTAGCTAAGATGAGTCCTAAGGTATTGTGAATAGACTCCTAATTCTTGGTTGTATGTTCCATGACTACCTCAATTTTAGCTTTCAATCGATCAATATCTTTATTCTTTACAAACTAAGTGGGGTCAAACGCATGTGTAGAAGGAGTGGCACAAGATCCCTTAGAGGTAGACTGTATAGATCTTCGAGCAACAACAGTAGAAACATCCAATAGAGGTTTCTCAACTTGTGGAATGATAATAGAAAACTGCAATGGTGCAAAGAGGGCGGGCAACCACTAGTAGTTCCAGGTGATCATGGCCAGAGGGAGAGGCAGCGTCACTTAGTGTACCTTATGATGTAACAATCAATCTCTTCCTAGTATGGTTTTCATGAGCTTTCTAAAAGTGCAAGACCCAAAGGCAGGGGATCTCTGCAATATGTATGAAAGCACTTGAATTATGACAAGCTAGATGCCTTCCATGCTACATGTTGTCCCTAATCCAGTTTGTTACAAAAGAGAGAACTTTGTCCCGTTGAGATCAGGCTTCATTAGTGTCCAAACTGTAAACTATGTCCTAATCTTATTGATTTTATCAGTGAAAGAGGAAAGGAATGAAACTAGGATTGAAAAGCAAGAGGGAAGAAATGGAATGAAAAAAGTTGGGTCTGAGTGTATGGAAATGTTAGGTTCAGATTGAGATTGGGTATAGTTGGAAGTAGGTGATCATATGAGGATGTTTCAAAGACTAAATTAGTTGCAACATGAGCTATTATCTCAATTGTGATTATAGGTGCTGGGAAACACAAGAAATTCGGGGTTTGAATTGTGTTTTGATATTTTAAAAAAGATACTTCAATTGCTTAAAAGAAAAAATATGTTCTTTTATCAAATAATTCAACTTATGATTAAAACAAGTCTAGAGACAAAAAGGGTGAATAAGAGAGAACATAGATAAGAGAAATAGAGAGATAAAGGAAATACAGATATTTTTATACTAGTTTACCATAGACTTTTGCTACATCAAGTCATCCCCATACAGAGTGATTTTGCCTAATACACTCAATGACTTAATCCAATATTTACATAATAGCATACAAGTATTTGAGTATTCTTTTCTAAAATCTCTAGGTTGTCATCATTAGAACCCTTCCTCAACATTCTGGAAGCTTGTTGTTGAGGTTCACAAGTGTTGTTTTACCTCCTCAAGTTCCTCTTAGAGGTGAGAGAACTGTTGCCACTATCGGGCTTATTTACATCAGTTCTAGTTTGAGAGGATGTTACATATCAAGTCCGATATTAATTCAAGTATATGAAAACACTTTGACTAATTTACATCATTTCTAATAACTCTACTGAGAGGATTTTTCCTTCATACTTTTCTTTTGATGTGTTCTTGACTTTTTCAAAATTTCTTCTTAACACATTGCCTGTTTCGTTCTCTCTCACACACTTGATTGTCAGAGCGAGTTCTTCTTAAATAATGAGAAGAAGTGTCCATGGAGAATCTTATTATTGAAGATCTATAATCATCACTTAATGCAAATCAGTCTTTATGATGTACCATATATATCTTCATGATTGATTGTGTATCTTCAATTTAAGAGGGCAGATCCCAGAGGATGTCACAAAGTCTTTCAGAAAATTAACAGATTCAAGATGTTGATCAGAAGATAAACAAACTTGTCTTCTTTAGAGCGTTGACCATTCAGAGTGTTGACATTTTGAAAGCGATTACTTCCATCAGAGCATCGACTATCTTGAGTATTTTCTTTTTATTAGAGTCAGACAATACATTGCTTGTCAAAGTTATCAAGGGCAAACGATTATTTATCTTGACATACTTATCAAAGGCAGACGATCATTTTTCTTGAAGCACTTCTTAGAGGCAGACAATCAGTTTTCTTGACACACTATTCAGAGGCAAAACATCTAGATCGTTGCTTGTATTAACATATTCAAAGGTAGACGATACGTTGCTTGTCAAAGTTATCAGGGACATAGGATCATTTTTCTTGACATTCTTATTGAGGCAGACAATCATTTTGTTTGACATACATATCAGAGGTAGACAATCATTTTTCTTGACATACTTATCCGAGTCAGACGATACATTGCTTCTCGAAGTTATCAAGGGCAGGTGATCATTTTGCTTGACATAGTTATCAGATAAAGACGGTCATTTTGCTTGACATACTTATTAGAGGTAGACGATAATTTTGCATGACACACATATCAGACGCATAACATCTAGATCATTGCTTTTATTAACATATTAACCGGAGGCGCGTTAGAGAATGTGTTCATTTGTAAACATAGTAACTTGTTTATTGGGTGATAATATTATGTGTTTAGAAACACTTAGATTATTGTCCTAACACACTTTTAACTTATGTTACCTTAAAATAGATAGTCATTAACATAAATCTTTGTCTTTTAACTTAATTTGAACACTTAGAAAATATAGTTAGGGGATAATTGTTCTTTATTTGTTTGTTTTTGTTATCATCAAAACATCAACCAAAGTATTCTAGCTAAAACCAATTTTGCACTAACAATCTCCCCCTTTTTGGTGATTACAAATAACCATACAATTAATGCACAATTTTCCTTCACAAAATAAGGTTTAATGGAAAGCTCCCTTTGAATGTAGTACTCAAATTGTATGACTTAATAATTATTTGATCTTTTAAAAAGAAACTTATAAATAAATATTTTGGGACTCCCCCTAATTATGATGAACACGATTCTTTAAGAGTTTCAAATTTATTAAATTATTTTATTTTTGATACATATGAGGATAAAATAAGAGGGAAATGACATAGATAAAAAATACAGAGATATCATGAAAAAAAATGACTAGACTTTCCAAAAAGCGTTCATAGATTCCTACGATGTTAAGCCTTTGGTTTCGTACAAAGTCTATTTTTTAACATTTCACGGCTCTTAAGATGTAAAGCTTTTGAACTGTTGTTCTTCTTAGGATGTTGTGCCTAATGGAACAAATTAGGTTTTTAGAGGGTGTTAAGCTTTCAAAACAAGAGTGAATTGCAAGTCTTTGTCATATATTTCGGTGCTATGCATAAAAGATATTTTAGATGTATATGCAACATACACATGCATATGTATATCACTTTGACTGTCTTTTTCCTTTTCTTTTCAAACATTTGTGATGCTCTTTGTAGTGGGAAGCAAACAAAGAGGATATCTTGATTAGACTAGTAAACTCTGATGTACTCTTGAATAACCTTTATATTGTCTTCTTCAAAGGTTGGGGCATTGGAGTCTCCTACTAGGAAGAGTGTGTCTTGAGTTCCATTAGAATGTCATGTGGGAGGTTTAGCTTCATTGCTTGGTTTTATGATGTCCTAGGAAACAATGAGCTTCATTATTGTGATATTGTGGATATTGAACACTAGTGCAGGGGAGGATACCAAATGCTAACCCTTAACTTCTCCTCCTACTTCCTCTATATTAGCACAATTGTGATGAGATTTGAGTAGGAAATTATTTTTATCTTGTTAGAATATCTATCATGACTTTTACATTTTAATTGCATATATTAAGGGGGATTCTTACTGTGTATTTTATGTTAATTTTTTACTCCATTAAAATTTAAAATTGTTCACAAAATAGATGTTTGTCATCATTAAAAATTGTATCCTCTTATGTTTGATCTAAGTTAAAGGAGCACCAAGACTTATATCTGAAATCTGTATTATGAGTATGAAATCAGTATTATGCCTCTGAAATCTAAACAGTCAACACTTTAGATAGTTAATGCTTTGATGGAATTCAAAGCTCTAAAAACTCAACGTTTTAAAAAGTCAATGTTCTAAATAAGACAATTTTGTGCATCCTCTGCTTAACACCTTTAATTCGTTATTTGTTGGAAGGTCTATGTGACATACTCTAATCATTATATCCTCTTCTCTTTCTGTCTCCATATCAAGATATACAGAATCAATTACAAGGATAATTTTGTACAGGGTTTAATGACGAATCAATCTTAAAAGATTTGATACGAAACTTCATTGATACATGTTGATTTCTTGCAATTAGGACAACGGTAAGAAACCTGAAAGTTCTCTATAAAAGGAAGTGTAATGCTCATTGAAGAAAAAAAAAACAACGACAACACACTGCAACACAATACAATCATCTCTATACTCTTGCTCTTAATCATTTGTTTTATCTAAGTGTTGAGAAATATTTTCTGAGAGTACAACATTATAAACACCTCTTTTGAGAGTATTCTGAAAACCTTAAAACTATTCTATTGTAAGCTAGCCAGTAATGGCTACAACCCTCAACAGCTTGACTATACTAAGCTAGAACGTTGAGACGACTTGAACACGATGAAATTGACTAGTAGGCGGTCAATCGAAGCGTGATTCAGTTTCTAAATTAGTGGATTAAATCTTTCATTTTGACGGAACTAGACATAACTACTGTGTTGGTGGTGAACTAGGATAAATTGATTGTTTTGTTCTACTATATAATTTCATATATTCTGGTTTTCATCACTTCGTTTGTAGAATGAGAAGCACAAGAAAGGGGATGGTTAGAATTGTGTTTCCTATTTAAAAACATTTTCGTGTGGCTAAACTAAAGAAAAGAAAGTAGATAAGGTAAATAAAAAAATAGTAGAAACACACAGCCGATTTATCTTGGTTCACCACCAACACGGTAGTTACGTCTAGTCCATTCAACCTAAAGAATTTAATCCACTAATTCACCATTGTATTGAACTTACACTTGAACACCTACTAGTCACACTGACCGTGTTCAATCTTCTCAACATTCTAGCTTAGTGCAGTTAGGCTGTTGAGGAAGGCGGTCACTATTGGGCTAGGTTTCAAAAGAATAGGTTTAGGTTTTCTGAAATGGCTCTCACAAGAGAGTGTATACAAATTTGTTCTTTCAGAAACTTTTGTGAGCACTAAAGTAAAATGAATGATTATGAGCAAGAGTGCAAATTTGCTTATAGCTTGTGCGTTTCTTATCTTCCTAGTGATGAATGCACATCCTTTTATATAGATCAATTAGGGTTTTTGGTCATTCTCGTGATAGCAAGAAATCAACATGATTCATGATGTTATGTATCATATCTTTTGATATTGATTTGCCATAGAAACTTTCCAAAAGAGATCCTTATAATTGATTTAGCGTATCTTGGTAAAACGGCTTGGAAGAAGAGGATACGGTGATCATAGCATGCCTTAAGATCTTCATACAAGTAGAAGATTCATGATGCGCAAATGCTTATCTTCTTTGGAGCATTCCATTTCATTAGAGCTTTGACTACTTTCAGAGCATACAACATAAATCAGAGTCAAACAATCATATGTTTCAAGTGATGATGTGATTATCAGAGGCCAACGATCACTTGCATGTCAAGCTTATTAGAGGCAGACGAACAGAGCATGGCTGCATTCACTAGAGGTAACTGAAACAGGACATATCATGTATTTCCCGAATCATCAAAACCAGAACATTGATTGTGTTATCAAAGTCAACCAAGACAAGCATTATTCACATCACTAGAGGCACATGTTAGAGCGCTTGCATCAGAATCAGACAAACAGATAAAAGGGGAGCCTTGTTGTTATTTTGTCTTTGTCCAATCACCAGAGGATATGACATAAGAATCTATATAATTTACTTGATATGAGACATGCACAATTAATTAAAATTTTAGTGCATAAATTTTTCTCACAAACTGATTTTGTTGTCATTAAAACAAGTAAGGGTCACAGTTCTTCAAACCAACTTAGTTCTAACAATCTCCCCCTTTTTTATGATGACAAACTTCCATTTTTGTAAACAATTTTTAAAATAAAGTATAAAAGAATATTATAAAGTGTTACAACATAGCTCCCCCTTAGAATGTACATGTTTACTTCATAAGATGAAAAATATTCTAGTAGAGTAGTTTAATGTGCATTAATAGCTGATGTGAGTTATGGCAGTTTGTTCCATAGAAGCCTCAGTTGTAGCTTCAGAGAAATCAAAATCTTCCTTTTTAACAAATAGAGCAGGATCAAACATAAGGCAAAAGGAAGGTGTAGAGGGGCTTCCAAAAGGAGAGTCTACATATCCTAAAACAGCAGTAAGAGGAGCATTGAGAGTGCATATCTCAATCAGGGGGATGTACACAAGAAGCTAGAATGGTGCAACCAGAGCAACCATTAGAGATTCTAGAAGAACATTACTAGAAGAAGATGGAGCATCCCTAGATGAGCCTGATGAAGTGGTTGTTATGAGCATTCTAGAACGATTGGCTTTCTGAAGCTGTAAGACCCATAAGTAGATGATCTCAGTTGTTTTTCTAAGAGCTACAAAGTTCTGGGAGGCCAACTGCAGTCAATGATCCCTTATGTCCTTAATCCATTTTTTAATGAAGGAGATGACTTTGTTCCATTGAGATAAAACATCATTAGGATCCAAACTTTGAGCATTTTTATTATAAGTGGAAGAGATTAACACAGCCTGTTATGTTTCAAATCGGTATCCATCAGAACTTTTTTGAATAAAACTCCATACGAGCTATGGAAAGGCAGAAAACCAAATATCTCATATTTTCATATATTTGGATGTTACTGTTACATCTTAAATAATAAAGAAAATTTGGGAAAGTTTGATCCAAATTCTGATAAAGGCATCTTTTTGGGATACTCCACATCGTAAAAAAAAAGAATATATAACCTTAAGACTCAAAATGTGGAGGAATCCACGCATGTTATTTTTGATGAGTTTGATGACTTGCTCTTAGAAAATATGGATAAATATGATGAAGATGAACCTTCATCCTCTAAAGCTCAAGGTTCAAATGAAGAGGATAATTCTGACTTAACCACACAACAACCTCCAAAAGGATGGAAGTTGGTAACCCATCATCCTCCTGACCAAATCATTGGAAACACTGCCGCTGGTGTCAGGACCAGACAATCCTTGAAGGGAAACTTAAATAGCATGGCTATGATATTTCAAGTCGAACCAAAGACGATTGATCAAGCAAATATTGGAAACTCATGGGTTGACACTATGATGGAAGAATTTTCACAATTTGAAAGGAACAAGTATGGGATCTTGTACCTAATCCTCAAGAGAAAACTGTCATTGGAACAAGATGGGTATTCAGAAATAAATTTAATGAGGATGGTAAAGTGATCAGAAACAAAGCAAGACTTGTGGCACAAAAATATAATCAACAAGAAGGAATTGATTATGATGAAACTTTTGCACCCGTAGCAAGACTTGAAGCTATCAGGATACTCCTTGGTTATGCCACTTATAAAGGTATTAAAGTATTCCAAATGGATGTTAAAAAATGCATTTTTGAATGGTTTCTTAAGTGAGAAAGTATATGTTCATCAACCTCTTGGCTTTGTGAACAAGAATAAGCCTAACCATGTGTTTAAGCTCTCAAAAGCTCTTTACAGATTAAAGCAAGCTCCATGAGCATTGGTATGAGAGGTTAAGTTCCTTCCTAAAAGAAAATGGTTTCTCAAGAGGGAGGATAGATCGACGCAACACTCTTCAAGAAAACTCTTAAAGAGGATTTATTGATTGTTCAAACATACGTTGATGACATAATCTTTGGGTCTACAAATGAAAAGATATGTGAAGAGTTTTTCTAATCTCATGCAAATTGAATTTGAAATGAGCATGATGGAAGAATTAAGATTCTTTCTTGGATTGCAAATTAAACAATTGAGAAATGGCATCTTTATTTTTCAAGAAAAATATACAAAAGATCTTCTCAAAAGATATAAAATGAATGAAGCCAAAATAATGGCTACTCCTATGCATCCATCTTCAACCCATATCCAAAAAAGAATATAGGGGAATGATTGGATCATTATTATACTTGACGGCCAGCAGACTTGACATAATGTTTGTCGTGGGTTCGTGTGCTAGATTTCAATAATCACATAAGGAATCTCATCTTACTGCGGTAAAAAGAATCTTTAGATATCTTCTTGGCACTACTGATTTTGGTCTATCGTATAAAAAGGGTCCAAATCTTGATGTTACCGCATATTGGGATGTTGACTATGCGGGAGATAAAGTAGAAAGAAGAAGCACGAGTGGAGCTTGTCAATTTCTTGGTCAAGCATTCATTAGTTGGTCATGCAAAAAACAAAATACCATTGCCTTATCAACTACTGAAGCCGAGTATGTATCAGCTACGAATTGTTGTTCTCAAATGCTATGGGTAAAAAATCAACTTGAAGACTATTCACTAAGGTACATCAAAATTCCTATCCTCTGTGACAATACTAGTGCAATAAATCTTTCAAAAAAAAACCCTACATAACAATCTAGATCTAAACATATTGAAATTAAACATCACTTCATAGAAGATCATGTTCAAAAAGGGGATATTGAATTAATTTTTATTGAAATAGAGAACCAACTTGCTGACATTTTTACTAAACATCTTTAGGAAGAAGGATTTAAATGTAATTTAGAAAAACATTCTATTACTAGTGCATCAATCTCTGAATAAAATTGTTTAAAGAATTTTTTTTAATAAAAATTCTTCCTCCTAATACCTAAGGATGAACCAAACGATTAAGTAATTACAAATCTGAGGATGAACCAAAAATTCATATGTTAAAGAAACTTCTTCTACATGCTTTTTGTTGCTGACTCTCTCTCCCCTCTCCACCTTCCTTGTAACCAGTGGGTAATAACTCCCAAACGGTTACTTTGTTCTTGGAACAACAAAACCTATCATAACCTCTAATCACTACCCAGTGTAAACTAAACTTTCCATCTTCTTTCTAACGACTACATAAACCTTCAAACTTCCTCTTTCAAAAACCTAAACCATTCTTTTCACTCCATAACTCCAATCATCAACGCTTCTCTCTGAAAATGGCTTGAATGAAAATCTCTACAAAAAGGAAATTTTCAGCAAACTCTCCAAATCATTTATCTGAAAGCTTTTCGAGTGATTCAAATCACTCTCAAACTGAAAAGGAAACAATCTCACTTGAACTTATACAACTAGAACCTATAAGTGTTATTCATCCTTCTTTGTACACAACCACTCTTCCTGTCATCTCCTCACCTCCACTTCATCTTACCTCAATCAAAACAAAGAAAACCTCATCGTCAAAAACTTCATCATCTGCACCTACCAGACAATCCTCACAACTCATGTTTGGACCCCTTTCTTCTAGAAACAAACCTCCACAAGACAACACCATCCACATTACAACTCGGATGATTCTGCAGCCACTAATTCTGATACCTCTAGGTCTAAAGCCGCCAACTCGAAGAACACTCGGAAAAAAGTTTCCTCAAAACCTAAACCTCGTGCATCCTCCTCCTCTAAAAACAAAGCATAAATTCCTCTATTTGATTCTAGAGCATTAGAAACAAGGTACACTATAAACGACAAAACAATTGATCTTGAAAGGGCTTAAAAATGGTGGTTTTAATGTTGACGAAATCTTTGATCCACTAGGATGGACATCCGTCCTTAAGATAGATGAACCTCAGTATCCCAAACTTGTTAAAGCCTTCTATGCTGCCGCAAATGTCTCCAAAGGTGACACATTTCTTAGTATCATTCTCAAAGGTATTCATATTGAACTCACTTCTGATACCTTGTGTCATATTTTGGAAATTAGAAATGAAGGTCCATACATCTTCACTGAGTCATGGTAATCTTTATGTAACGTCACTCGAGCAAATGTTTTTAATAACATTCTCATCACTCTTCCTAAACCTCAAGTTGCATCAAATCTCTTACCTATGTGTAGAGTTATTCATAACATTTGCGTTAACACTATCATTCCTCGCACATGAAGCTTTGAGAAAGTCACTGAACTACACCTACTTATAATCCACCATCTCATTACTGGAAGCCCTTTGCACCTAGTAAATATCATCTTCTACTTCATGATGAATGCTGCCAAACTTGTTCGTTCCATTGGATGATGAGAAATCCATTTATATGAACAATGTATTTTCAACCAGAAACATCAATCAAATGAGGCTCAATCCTATCTCACAAAAAATATACTTTCAAAACTTCCTCACCAAAAATTCCAACAAAAATGAGATCTTCTCTAGTTCCTCCAACAACTAAGAAGAAAATGAAAAAACCCATCCCAACTTCACAAACCACACTCAAAACAAAAAACGCCTATCACTCGTCCTTCTCTTGAGGATGCTTGTATCCCTACTACCACTACTCATGAACCAATAACCTCTATGAACCTTGCAACATTTCTCACTACAAATCAACTTTTATTTGATTTTGAAACAACTCCACCTCCAAATCACAACCTCCTTTTCACTACCTTTCCTGAAATCAATAGTCCTGATAAGGACCTCTTGGAGGATAATGCTCACCAACCTTTGGAAGATGGTGAAGAGCTCCATTGTGATCTCAATCTCACACAACATCAATTATCTCCTCCATAAACTTCACAAGCCGATGAGACCTTGGAGTTTTATCAAATTCTATAAGACACCTTTCATTCTCCAACATATCCGCCTGTAAGTCCAAATCAAAATGCACAATTATCTTGTACAATGTCTCAAATCTTCACTTCTCCAGTCAAGGTAAGCCATGTTGCTGACCCTCGACCAGTTCTTCCCACACATCCTCCACTGTTGGATACATCTGTCCCACCGAGGACAAGTGGAGAAACTTCAAAATTCCACATTCTAGCGGTAACTGGAAGGTTCAGCTCTATCGATTCTATTCTGGCAAGAACTAGTTAAAATTCCTCCCAAGATAAAGCTGTTTGCTCCCAAAACAAAAGTGCGACTGTCAATGCCATGCCTCAAGATCATCACAATGGTCTGAAAAGAGGAAGAAAGCTAAAAGAAATCAAAAGGAAGTAAGGTTTCTCTAAAAAATCAGAAAAGATAAAAAAAAACTATTTGCAAGCTTCAACTCTTTTCAGCAAAGCTTGGCTAACTTTGGTCTCCTCTTGGAATAGGTCACTAAAAAAGTCCTGTTTTGCCACCTCAACCTCCTCATCCCGACCTTCCTCGTCCTTTAACCCCTTCCCTTTTCTGATGATTTATCTCTGTATAAACAGCTCTGATTTGTTGTTGCTCTTACTTTTTTATGGTTGACAAACATTGGGGGAGAAAGATTATGAGCTAAAGTAACAACTTGTCAACTTTTTGAAGACTAGAGGATATTTTTTTAAACATCTATATTTTAATCCTCTTTATATATTATGATTTTTTTTTCTTTTGAACCAATTTGTAGTCACTGTTTTCTTGAACAATTAATGAACTTATATTTTGGTTCAAAATGTTTATCACAAATATTTTGGCATATGTTGAGGGGGAGCATAATTTAAAAACACGAAGATTATGCATATATTGAAGGGGAGCATAATCAAATTTTTTTTACTTATGTAATTTCTTTTACCAGAATCATAATCTAAAGAATTTCGTTATAATAAAAAAAGGGAGATTGTTGAGACAAAATCTATCTCAAATGTTTTAATGATAACAAGATTATTTCGAAGATTCTAATTATGTGTGTTATCTAACATGTGCTCTTGAGTGTATCAAATTTAGAAAACAGGTTCCTCACCTTCTTGATCAAATGGAATGTTTTAACACATATAAAGAAAGATAAGATGAATTTGTGTAAGAGGATAAACAATATTAAAAAGAGGATGAATTTATATGATAGGATGAATTTACGTTCTCTGTGACAAAGGATAAACAACACAAAAGAGAGGATAAACTTCTATAGTCTAGTCATCCTCACACTTGGGAAAATGAGTAAAAGTACCAAAGTACAAAAAGTGATGTCATTGACTCATAAAGAAAGACACTACCGTGTTGGGAAATAAAAAAGTCAAAAATCACAAGTCACATCAAAATTAATGGAGGCTTTTTCCTCCTACCCGAGGATAGACTAAAACATTCATCCTCCCAGCATTCTTCTAACAAGGACAGCTAAAGGGCATATTTGCAATTCCCAATAAAGACCATAGGCAATCATTTAAGTCTTCAAAGGATACTTTGTGATTTTACTCATATTTGAAGCACCATTACCTCTATTAATTGAGATGATCTCATCCTCATCAGATAAAACAAGCCTTTTTGAGCCATAGTGAAAACTCACAAGTAAGTGAGGACTCGACGTAACCCATTTTGGGTGAACCAGTATAAATTTGTGTGTCATTCTCTAAACTCTCATCACTTTATTTTGTCTAACTCTCATTTCATTTCTAAATGTTTAGCCTCTACCCATCTGCTATCCTCACACAGAGGATATTGTTTTAAGAGAAAAAGAAAATCAAGAAAAATACAATATCTCTATTCAACCCCCTTCTAGTGATATTTTAGCTACTTCAAGGGTAGGTGTTTGAGTTAAAGGGTTAGGGATGGGTAGGAATGGGTTTTGTATCTGAGGGATGCAAAGTGTTCATCTAGGAGCCTCAAGCATTTCATATGAGGTGTCAGAGGTAGGAGGGTTGGTGGGTGTAGGGGCAGAGGGAGGGCAAACAATGTTGGTTTGTTTGGGATAAGGAAAGAAAGGGGCTCGTTTAGGTTCAAGGTGGGGGATGAGAATAGGTTTCTCATATTTTGAATGTACCTTACATTTCTTCCTCTGAAGAGGGGTTGTCGTGTCTTCGTTGGCGTTTGTTGTCACTTCCTCATCCTCTACAATCCTTAGATTTTGAACGATTTTTTTCTTCTTCCTTTCAAAAACTTGTGCAACCTGAGGTAATGGAAGACATACTGGAGCTATAGCTTGGCAAGATTGACATATTCTCATATATTCCAGAACAAATTCCTTGTTGACTTCTACAAATATTGGAACAATAGAGTCATCAACCTCATAGAGAACAATCAGATAGCCACTTGTGAGACCTGTTCTTCTGGCGTCACCACTAGGTCGAATACAGTGCTTGGGAGACACCAGACTCATCTTGATGAGGTTGGAGATGTTGAATCTGGGAGCAGATGATGATATCAAGTGTTCCTCTTAAACAGAGCCTCCAACTGCCTCTAGAGCCTGAAATAGCAAAATACGCATGAGTATTGTAATTTTTAGTCTAGAGTATGGGATGGATTTGATTTTCCCTATCATAGGGTTGATGATGCAAGACCCCATGTGTTCCAGAATGACGTGAGAAAGGTTTTTCTTGATCCTTTGAGATATGTTCCACATTAGACCCTTGTCATATTTGCTAACATGGTCCACCAACCCATCTTTGGGCACCACATATCCAACAAGAATTTTGAAAAGAACTCGATACTTACGTTTGAGGTGTACAGATACATAATTTACCTTGGAGTCTTCGAATAGTTCTTTGTTGATTCTGAAGGAGCCAACCCTTGATTCATACCCATTTTCAACCATCATGCCTTCATTTAGGCATCTGGTGATGGCAGCAAGGGATTGTTGAGTGATCTTGATATGGAGACCTAGCACCATGCTTGAAAACTCGCTATCAGTGTTTGCATCAGCAAACCTCCAAAACCTTTTTACCATGACGTCTAAAGCAATCTCTTGTTCTAGGTTAAAGTATCCAAACCAGCCTACCTCAAAAAGGTCCCTGATGAAGTCAAATTCGTTCTCAGCTAGGTTTGCAAATTCGACCTTCAATTCGTGAAGAATCTCAAGTTGATCCGGGTTACATTGAAGCGTTAGAACACAAGTGTAACATGCTTGAAATTTATTATTTAAAATAATTAGGACCCATAAATATATATATATTTTTCAATATTAATTTAGGTGTGATAATTATTTGCCTTATTCGACTTATTGTAGTTGATAAAATTATTAGTAAGAATTATTTAATCAATGGAGGAGTTTTATATATATATATATATAGATTTTTTTAGTACCAAAAGAATTTGGGCTAAGAGTTTGTGGCTTGGTGTGACCCAACCCATAGTAGAAATTTGGGGTTGGAGTTTGTGACTTTGTTTTTGTATGATCAAGGTTAAGAAAAAAATAAAAAAAAAATAATATTTTCTACCTTCTATTCTTTATTTGGGCCCGACACTATCTACCCAATAATATCCACATTAAATTTTCCCTAAAGTCCACAATATTTCCATACTCAGTAATAATAAGCAGAAAAGAATACCAAAACCCTAGCCACCATCACCTTCACACCTCCTCTTCTTCGTTCATCAAAAGCTTGGAATTTCTTTTTCTTGTGAACAATTTTGTGATGGCTTAGAGCTTTGTAATACGATGAAAAGCGACAAAGGTAATGGCTTTTCCCCACACAAATTATAGTTAGACCTTTGGTTGGATGACATGAAAATAATATTCGTGATTGCTTGCCTTTTAAAAGGAATAAATGTAGACTAATGGATTAAAATAATAAAACCCTAATCCTTTACGTTGATTTCGATGTGTAATATACGATTTGTAAGAAGTAAAGTATGAAATTTTATGTTATGTGTGATAAAGTTTTAATTCTGATGATGTATATGAGTTGGAGTTTGAATTTTCTTGCTATATATGTTAAAATGTTAATTTTTATGGTGTGTATGATATCAGGCTTTCGATTTTTATGTGTATGTGGTGAAAGTTATAATTTTATGATTATTTGTCCGTGAATATGTGATACTCATGTTATGGATGTGTGGTATGTGATCTTAGTGATATGCGAATAAGATGATGATTTTAAAAAAGTGATTTTGAATGCATATGACATGATTCTTAGTGGGTTGGGTGGGAATACATCTCTTTGATAATATATCATCATGTCATAGCATATGCATCTTCGTGGGAGTTGCCTTAGTGGCAGGTTTGTTTTCCCCATTGGTATGGGTGATCTTTTGTGTGGAAGTTGCCTTAATGGCAGGTTTATATCCGGATCATATAGTTTTATGAGCATGCATTATACATATATTTTTTATATACAATTTACCGGTTTGCGCATTTTTTTCTTTTAAATTGGAAGTTTTTACTTTTATATGTTCTGTGTTATTCTTCTATATGTTTAGCTTTGGTTTGATGTGGATGATGGAAAAAACTGACCCTTACAACAGCATTTTAGGTACTAATGAGTTTCGAGGAGATTCAAGAGTAGTTGATGAGTATTAATGTGCGGTGAACGTGGGGTAAAAATGGGTTTTTCAAGACAATTTTGTAATAATAGAATTGCCGAGATATTTCTACGTCTATTTTTCAATCTTTTGTCACCAAACTTTAAAATGCACTTGAATTCTAGAAATACGGAAATAGGTCCCCTTCTGTTAGGAATAATTGCTTTTTCTTTGTTTTAGCTTTGAATAAATATTTTTAATAATATTAAATAAATGTGATTGTTACTAATTATTTAAATGGATAAATGTTAGATATTCTTACTAAAAAAATTGTCGGAAATTTTTCTAAAAAAAATAAGCATTTTAAGTAACGTTTTGGATCAAAAATCTGTGGGGTTACAATAGGAGACATTTGCAATTGAAGGGATTGAGGATGAGCTTGACACTATTGAAGCAAGAGGGATTCAGGGAGAATGGGATGTTTTACGGTTTGCAAAGAACGAGAGTGTGGGAGTTGAGTAATAATAAATACATAAAATTATGAGCCAAAACAGTTGAGTTTTCAAAGTCTGTACTAGATGCATGTGTGAGACATCTATTAGAGTATCACATCTTACAAGAATACAATTATTCATATTCATGATTAGTTGAATTTAGATTAACTAGTAGCACAAATAAATAATGTCATCAGAGGCAGAGCAATCATATATTTAAATATTCACTCTATTTTACAAGAGGCAAATCATACGGATAATTAAACATCATTCTTGAATAAACATATATTTTGATGTTTCTTTATAAGACTGAATATGTCCTCAGTAAGAGTTTTTTTGAAAATATCAGTCCACTGACAATAAGTTTCGACAATTTTAATGTCTAAAATACCCTTTTGGACATAATCCCTTATAAAGAGGTGTTTATTCTCTATATGTTTCGCTCTTGAATGTAAAATATAATTTTTGGATGAACATATGGTTGAAGTATTATCACAGAAGATAGGAATGTTAGTCTCATAAATTTTGAAATCTTCTAGTTTATACTTCATCAACAACAGTTCGGTGCTGTAACTAGCTGCTGACATATACTATGCTTCTGTTGTAGAAAGAGCAATAGTGCCTTGTCTTTTGCTCGACTAGGAGATCATATTATCACCAAGGAAGGTATAATTTCTGTTGGTACCAAGTTGGTTCTAAATACTTAGGATTTTGATGTTTACAAAAGCACTCCATGTAATCTTATTTTGTACCTTGAATTATAACACTAAATACCACCAGAAATTAAAGATTGCAGAAGCAGAAAATGTATTCTGGAATTACTAGAGGATGCACCAGGATGTCAAAACACTACCAGAGGATATCTTTGCTGGCCCAGATCAGAAGGAAGCAAAGTCAGAAGGAGACCTGGACTAGACCAGAAGGAAGCCTACAATAGGGAGAGTTGTTCCAGACCAGAAGGAATCAAATGTCAGATTTATTCCAGAAGTTATTCTGACCAGAAGATGGCTTGGCAGTGAAATGATAAACAGTCCAGACTTGTTCCAGACTTAATCAGAGGATGAATTAATGGGTCCAGAACAAAGGAATTAATCCATATTTGACCCAGACCAAAATATAACATGGTTTAGGGTATGAAACTAAGTCCAGACCAAAAGAAATGATTTCCAGAATTGATCCAAACCTGATCCAAAATCAAAGGTAAAATGTCCATACTGAAATATTACTTGTCCAAATTTAATTTCAGTTTAATCCAGACCAAGTCCAAAATTGGTCCAGATCAGAGGGAAGATTTTCAGATCAATGGTTCAGATTTATTTATTTGGCCCAGTGTTGGCCGAGATCAGAAGATCAGACCATGGCCCAGTGTTGGCCGAAATCAGAAGGTCAAAATGAGTGGACCAGCAGTGGCTGAGATCAGAGGATCACAGCAGATCAGTTTGCTGGACCAGGATGGCCGAGATCAGAAGATCAGAAGGTTAGGAAGTGTGGTCCAGGGATGGCCTAAATCAGAGGATCACAACATATCAATTAGTATGGTCCAGATGTGGACTAGCGCAGAAGATCAAATGGTCCAGAATTAATCATGAGGATTAACGGTGGAGATTTTAATTTATTTTGATCAAAGTAGTAAAAAGATTTGTTACAAAAATAAAGTGAAGTATTGTGGAACTCAGGAGTTCTTGGCGGGAAGGAACTAAAGACTTGATTGGCCAGTTATTTTGAAAGAAAATCTGAAGCTTAATAAAAGATATGTTTTTTATTTAAATAAAGCCCAATTGGTCAAGTTATTTTTGCAAGAGAATCCAGCAAGATTCAGCTCGAAATTAAGCTTGGAAGAGGCCCAAATCTGCATCTATAAAAGGAGGCTCAAGGCAGAATACTTTGCATCGAAAATCACAAAAGAGTCATACACTTCCAAAGCAAACACTTAAGTTTTCAGTGAGGTAAATTTTGAGTTCCAGCTTTCAAGAAGCAAGCACTCGTGTTATTTTCTTTCCCTTGTGTTAGATCTAAGTTGTTGAAGTAGAGTCTACAATCTGAGGGAGTCAGATTGGCAGGAGAAGACTTGACTTTGGAAGTCAAGGTGCTGTATTCCTCAAAAGTCTAGGATTGTTAGACTGTTTGAGAAGATTGACTTGGAGGGTCAGTGGAACTGTTGTAATTCAAGGTTTGAATTAGTGAAATCCTTCAAGGTGAAGGGACTGGACGTAGCCTCGTTAACGGTGAACCAGTATAAAAATTTTGTGTTTTATTTTTACTTTATATCCGTTGCTAACTCTGTTTTTATTCATACATCAAGTTTTGTTTTAAAAGTGTAAAAACAGGAAAAGTATTCAAGTTAGTCAAACACAATTCAACCCCTTCTTCTCATGTTTGCACCTTCAATTGGTATCAAAGCTCGGTCTCAAGGCTGAGCACTTTACAGTGTTTGAGGAAAGGTCCAATGGGTTCAACATGGCAGAATCAGAGAAGAATTGGGAGGCAACATCAACAGACCACCACTGTTTGATGGAGAAAGGTTTGAGTATTGGAAGGACAGAATGAGAAATTGTGTCATATCTCAAGATCCTGAACTATGGAAGATGATAGTCAAAGGATACACTGCACCTACTAATCCAGAAGATCCAACTAAAAGACTAAACATGGATGATATGAAACCAGATCACAGCAGATTACACAAACTTCATCACAAGTCCAGAAACATCATGATCAGTGCCATCACATTCAAGGAATTTGACAGATGCACAGATAAAGAAACAGCAAAGAGCATATTCGACAGTCTGGTTCTGACCTATGAAGGAACCCAGCAGGTTCAAGAGGCAAGGGCTAACATATTGGTCAAACAATATGAGATGTTCAAGATGGAAGATGATGAAAACATTGATGGAATGTTCTGCAAATTCCAGATTCCAGACTCTGATATCTGGACTAAAGGTCTTGAAGAAAAGCTACACAACAGCAGATTATGTCAAGAAGATTATAAGAAGTTTACCAAAAAAGTGGAGACCAATGGTTACTGCAGAAAGGGTAGCAAGGTACTTAGCAATTAGATTCATAGTGTTGTGATTTCTTCTACAATCTGGGGTTGTCAGATTGGTTGAAGACAAGGTTGTTTTCCTCAAGAAGTCTAGGATTGTTAGACTTTTGAGAAGACTGACTTGGAGGGTCAGTAGCAAGGTTGTGATTCAAGATTGAATTAGTGAAATCCTTCAAGGCGAAGGGACTGGACGTAGCCTCGTTAACGGAGAACCAGTATAAAATTTGTGAGTTTTTATTTTATTTTTATCCGCTGCTAACTCTTTTTTAATTTTACATTAAGTTTTGTTTTGAAAGTATAAAAACAGAAAAAGATTCAAGTTAAGTCAAACACAATTCAACCCCCCTTCTCGTGTTTGCACCTTCAATTGGCATCAGAGCTCGGTCTCAAGGTTGAGCACTTAACAGTGTTTGAGGAAAGGTCCAAGGGGTTCAATATGTCAGAAGAATTGGGAGGCAACATCAACAGACCACCAATATTTGATGGAGAAAGGTTTGAGTATTGGAAGGAAATACTGAGAAGTTTTGTCATATCTCAAGATCCTGAATTATGGAAGATGATAGTCAGAGGATACACTGCACCTACTGATCGAGAAGATCCAACTAAGAAACTAGACTTGGATGATATGAAACCAGATCAGATCAGACTACACAGACTTCATCACAAGTCCAGAACCATCATGGTCAGTGCAATCACATTCAAGGAATTTGATAGATGCACAAATAAAGAAACAACAAAGAGTATATTCGATAGTCTGCTTCTGACCTATGAAGGAACCAAGCAGGTTCAACAGACAAAGGCTAACATATTGGTCATAAAGTATGAGCTGTTCAAGATGGAAGAGGATGAAGACATTGACACAATGTTTTGCAGATTCCAGACTTTGGTATCAGGACTGAAAGTATTAAACAAAAGCTATACCACTGAAGATCATGTCTTGAAAATTCTGAGAAGTCTACCAAAAAGGTGGAGACCAAAGGTTACTGCAATTCAGGAAGCTAAGGATCTGAGTACCTTGAGGCTGGAAGATCTGATCAGCTCACTCAGGTCTCATGAAATAGAACTGGAAGAAGATGAACCAAAGAAGAAGAATCTGGCTCTGAAGTCGAAACAGAAGAAAGCTGCAAAGGCAGCATCAGAATCAGAGGATAGTGACAGTGACTGTGATGATATGGCTTACTTAACCAAAAAGATGGTTAAGATTTGGGAAAACAGGAAGAGAAGAAGCTTCAAGAAGAAACATAACAACAAAGGAAAGGAAGAATCTGACAAGAAGAGTATTGTTTGTTGTGGATGCAATAAACCTGGACATATCAAGTCAGAATGTCCAAATCTGGAAAAAGGCAAACAACACAAGAAGAGTTCCAGATACAGAGAGAAGGGTCTGATGGCTGCCTGGGATGTATCAGAATCAGAAGAAGAATCGTCTGATGTAGAAGAGGCAGAAACAGCAAAGATGGCACACATCAGGTCTGCCTCTGGACAAGTCTGGATGGCACGAATTCAAGAAGGAAAACAGGCAGAAGGAAGAATGAACGAAGTAGTCATTCAAGCAAGTCTGGAAGCACATCAGAGGAAGCAATTCTGTCTCTGATGGCTTATACCAACTCAAGTTTTGGATACAGCTCAGGCTCTGGAACAAAATCAGAAGATGAAGACAATGAGGTATTTTTTGATCTCTCTAAATCTGAATTAATTGATGTTGTCAAAGACGTGTTAAATGCAAATAATAAGATGTCTTTAAAACTGAAAACTCTTAGGGAAGATAAGAAAAATCTGACCAAAGAAGTCCAAGTTTTAAAGAATCAAAATTCTAAGTATGCAACTGAAAACAAGAATTTTTAAACTGAAGTTGCAAGACTCAAATCTAAAAACCAAACTCTCAAAAGTAATGCATGTTCCACTTCCAAAACTGTTTATGAATCTGATATGCATGAACAATTTTTTCAAAACTTTATTTCTAATGGAATGGAAAGAAGTAAATATGCATCTATGATTTATGGAAACAGTAACACTGGAAAGAGAGGTCTTGGTTTTACAAAAACTATTACTGAAACTAAAACTGTTCATTCTGATGTTTTATGTATTGTTTGTGCTAAGAAAGGTCACTCTGAATTATCTTGTCCAATGGTAAAATCTGAACAACATCACAGAGCTATTACAACTAACAAACCTGGACCCAATCAGTTCTGGGTACCAAAAGATCAAATTGTCTATGTTGCAGATATTTTGAGCAACCAGAAGGAGACACCAACAATGGTGCCTGGACAATGGATGTTGGCAATGCACAAGTAGAAGAAGGTTTATGTTCCAACATCTACCAAACAGAAGCCAAGTGACTCTGGTAGAAGAAGAACTGGTCAACACAATACCTATCAGAACCAGAACCAGAATCATAGGAGGAACAGGAAATATCAAAGATATCACACGAATCAGAACAGGAACTGGAACCAGAATCAGAATTGGAACCAGTATCAGAGGAACAGAAACTGGAACCAGAACTGGAACCAATATCTCAGGTACAAGAACTGGAACCAGTATCAGAGGCACAAGAACTGGAACTAGATTCAACACTGGAACCAGAATCAGAATCAGTACATGAACCAGAACCAGAACCTGAACAGGTATCAGTATCAAAGGCAGCACCAGAATTAGAGGATATCGATTGTTACTGTGATGATATGGCTTACTTAACCAAACAGATGGTTAAGATCTGGGAAAACAGGAAGAGGAGAGGCTCCAGGAAGAAACATAACAGCAAAGGAAAGGAAGAATCTAACAAGAAGAGCATCATCTGTTATGGATGCAATGAACCTGGACAAATCAAGTCAGAATGTCCAAATCAGGAAAAAGGCAAACAGCACAAGAAGAGTTCCAGATTAAAAAAAAAAAAGGTCTGATGGCAGCCTGAGATGTATCAGAATCAGAAGAAGAATCGTCTGATGAAGAAGAGGCAGAAACAACAATGATGGCGCATATCAGGTCTGCCTCTGGACTTCATAAAGGCACAATTTCATGAAGGAAAACAGCCAGAAGGAAGAATGAACGAAGTAGTCATTCAGGCAAGTCTGGAAGCACATCAGAGGAAGCAATTATGGCTCTAATGGCTCATACTAACTCAAGTTCTGGATACAGCTCAGGCTCTGGAATACATTCAGAAGATGAAGACAATGAAGTATTTTCTTATCTCACTAAATTCGAATTAATTCATGCTGTAAAAGATTTTTTAAATGCAAACAATAAGATGTCTTTAAAACTGAAAACTCTTAGGGAAGATAAGAAAAATCTGACCAAAGAAGTCCAAGTTTTAAAGAATCAAAATTCTGAGTATGCAAATGAAAACAAGGATTTTAAAACTGAAGTTGCAAGACTCAAATCTGACAACCAAACTCTCAAAAGTAATATTTGTTCCACTTCCAAAACTGTTTGTGAATCTGATATGCATGAGCAAATTTTTCAAAACTTTATTTCTAATGGAATGGAAAGAAGTAAATATGCATCTATGATTTATGGAAACTGTAACACTAGAAAGAGAGGTCTTGGTTTTACAAAAACTATTGCTGAAACTAAAAATGTTCATTCTAATGTTTTATGCATTGTTTGTGCAAAGAAAGGTCACTCTGAATTATCTTGTCCAATGGTAAAATCTGAACAAGATCAGAGAGTTGTTAAAACTAACAAACCTAAACCCAATCAGTTCTGGATACCAAATGATCAAATTGTCTATGTTGCAGATATTCTGAGCAACCAGAAGGAGACACCAACAATGGTGCCTGAACAAAGGATGTAGGCAATGCACAAGCAGAAGAAGGTTTATGTTCCAACATCTACCAAACAGAAGCCAATTGATTTGGTAGAAGAAGAACTGGTCAACACAATACCTATCAGAACCAGAACCAGAATCATAGGAGGAATTGGAAATATCAAAGAAAGCACACATATCACACAAATCAGAACAGGAACTGGAACCAGAATCAGAACTGGAACTAGTATCAGAGGTACAGGAACTTGAACCAGAACCAACGCTGGAACCAAAATCAGAACAGGAACTGGAACCAGAACCAATATCAGAGGCACAAGAACTGGAACTAGAACCAACACTGGAACCAGAATCAGAATCAGTACTGGAACCAGAACAGGTATCAGTATCAAAGGTTCAGGTATGATCATCAGAATTACTCTAATTATCAGAATCAATATAATTACCAGAATCACCATAAGTTCCAGAATCACCAGAGGAACATGATGTATCAGCCAAAGCAGAAAGAGAAGAATCAGAATCAGGAGAGTTCTTCAAACACTCCAGTGAGATTCATCAAGACTACAAACCTGGAAGGGAATTCAAATCCCCTCATCCAAACCATGTAATCACAGAACATACAAATTAGGAATCTGAAAATCAGAAGCAAGAGGATTTTCAAAGTAAAACTGAAACTGTTGACATAGAGGTTACATCTTGCTGTAAATACTATTATTATTTGATATTTATGTTTATTGGGATAACAAGCTTGATCTTAACCAATCAAAGCTAGATAAGTATTCTACAGGTTTTCAAACTGTCAGAGGAACCGGGTGATTTACACGAATTGAATACTTCAGCAGAAACACCATTCCAGTGGGTTCAAAAACAAGCAGAAATCACCAGAAGCAGAATTAATGGTTTGGCTGTATTGAGTTAAATTTTAAATTATTTGATTTGCATTATGTAATATGACAAACTGCTTGATCTTGACAAATCAAAGCAAGATAAAAATAGTGCAGGTTCACCAGAACCAAAGGGAACAGAAGCACAAAAAACAGAAGTACCTAGAAAGGTAAAGGATACAAGCAAGTCAGCAACATATGACAAATCTTCAAAAGATAAATCTGATCAAGTCAGAAACAGCCAAGATAAGTCAGAAGAGAAATCTGGATATTTACCAGAATCTGAAGCTGTTACAGATTCACCAGAACCAGAAGCTGATTTATCAGAATCAGAAGCTGTTACAGATCTTCCAGAACCAGAAGTTGATGCGAACCAAGCAATGTTGATGAAGCTTAGGCAGAGGAAGGTTGGATACTTGCAATGCAAGAAGAGCTGAATGAATTCCAAAGGAATGATGTTTGGGATCTGGTATCCAGACCAAACAAAAACATTATTGGAACCAAGTAGGTGTTCATAAACAAAATCAATGAAAAGGGTGAAGTTGTAGCTCAAGGATACAGTCAACAGAAAGGTATAGATTACACTGAGACTTTTGTTCCAGTGGCCAGGTTAGAAGCAATTAGAATTCTCTTATCATTTGCTGCTAATCATGATATAATGTTGTATCAAATGGATGTTAAAAGTGCATTCTTAAATGGCTACATAAGTGAGGAAGTCTATGTCAAACAGCCCCTTGGATTTGAAAATTCTGATTTTCCAGACCATGTTTTTAAACTTAAAAAATCTTTATATGGTTTAAAACAAGCACCAAGGGCATGGTATGACAGACTTAGTAACTTTCTGCTTAAGAATGAATTTAACAGAGGCCAGATTGATAATACTCTATTTAGGAAATCCATTAAAAATAATATTTTGATTATTCAAGTTTATGTTGATGATATCATATTTGGATCGACTAATGGCACTTTGTGCAAAAAAATTTCTGACCTAATGTAGAAAGAGTTCCAAATGAGCATGATGGGAGAACTCAAGTTCTTCCTGGGAATTCAGATTCATCAAGGTAAATCAGGTATACTCATTCACCAATCTAAATACACTAAAGAACTTCTTAAAAAGTTCAAAATGAGTGAATGTAAGCCTATGGCCACCCCCATGCACCCAACCTGCTCACTTGAGAAAGATGAAACCAGTCAAAAGGTAGACCAGAAAACATACAGAGGTATGATTGGATCCCTTCTTTATTTAACTGCTTCTAGACCTGACATCTTGTTTAGTGTTTGTGTCAGTGCCCGTTTTCAAGCTGACCCTAGGGAATCCCATTTAACTGATGTCAAACGAATTTTGAGATACCTTAAAGGAACCACCAACCTTACTTTGTTATACAAGAAAACCCCCACCTACAAACTCAGAGGTTTTTGTGATTCCGACTATGCTGGAGACAAGCTGGAAAGGAAAAGTACAAGTGGCAACTGCACTTTCTTAGGTGATAATTTGATCTCCTGGTCAAGCAAAAGACAAAGCACCATTTCCATGTCAATAGCTAAAGCTGAGTATATATCAGCAGCAGGATGCAGTTCACAGTTACTCTGGATGAAACATCAACTTGAAGATTACAACATCTTTGAAACAAATATCCCTTTGTTCTGTGATAACACTTCAACCATAAACCTAACCAAGAACCCTATCTTACACTCTAGAGCCAAACACATTGAAATAAAACACCATTTCATTAGGGACTATGTTCAAAAAGGAACTTTAAGCATCCAGTTTGTGGACATGGATCAATAATGGGCTGACATCTTCACCAAAGCACTACCTGAAGACAAGTTCGAATTCATCAAGAAGCATCTCAGCATCTCAGTAATTTTATTTTTTGTCTTTTATTTTCTGTTTTACTTTCTGTAATTTGTAAAGAGAAAAACAAAAAATACAAAAATAGTAGAGAGAGAGAGAAAAAGGAGAAATAAGTAGAAAAGGAGAGATAAAAAGAAAGGAGGAGTGGAAAAGAAAGAGATGAAAAAGAGAAGAAGTTGAAAAGGAGAGGAAACAGTGAGAGAGAAAAAGAAAGAGATGAAAAGAGAAGGAGTTGAAAAGGAGAGGAAACAGGGAGAGAGAAAAATAAAGAGAGAAAAAGAAAGAGTGAAAAGAGAAGGAGTTGAAAAGGAGAGGAAATGTGAAAAGAGAAAAAGAAAGAGAGAATAAATAAGGAGTTGAAAAGGAGAGGAAAAGAGAAGAATAGAAAGAGTGAAAAGAGAAGGAGTTGAAAAGGAGAAGAAAAAGTCAGTATCAGACTTAGGGGGAGAGATTGGTCTAAGGGGGAGCAATTCAAGTCTTTGAGTTATAAACTAGCAAAATAAGTTAAGGTTTTGTCATCATAAAAAAGGATGGATTGTTGGAACCAAGTTGGTTCTAAATACTTAGGATTTTGATGTTTACAAAAGCACTCCATGTAATCTTATTTTGTACCTTGAATTATTACATTAAATACCACCAAAAATTGAAGATTGCAGAAGCAGAAAATGTATTCTGGAATTACCAGAGGATGCACCAGAATGTCAAAACACTACCTGAGGATATCTTTGCTAGCCCAGATCAGAAGGAAGCAAAGTCAGAAGGAGACCTGGACCAGACTAGAAGGAAGCCTGCCATAGGGAGAGTTGTTCCAGACCAAAAGCAATCAAATGTCAGATTTATTCCAGAAGTTATTCTGACCAGAAGATGGCCTGGCAGTGAAATGATAAACAGTCCAGACTTGTTCAAGACTTAATCAGAGGATGAATTAATGGGTCCAGAACAAAGGAATTAATCCATATTTGACCCAGACCAAAATATAACATGGTTCAGGGTATGAAACTAAATCCAGACCAGAAGAAATGATTTCCAGAATTGATCCAGACCTGATCCAAAATCAAAGGTAAAATGTCCAGACTGAAATATTAGTTGTCCAAATTTAATTTCAGTTTAATCCAGACCAAGTCAAGAATTGGTCCATATCAGAGGGTAGATTTTCAGATCAATGGTTCAGATTTAATTATTTGGCCCAGTGTTGGCCGAGATCAGAAGATCAGACCATGGCCCAGTGTTGGCCGAAATCAGAAGGTCGGAATGAGTGGACCAGTAGTAGCCGAGATCAGAGGATCACAGCAGATCAGTTTGCTGGACCAGGATGGCCGAGATCAGAAGGTTAGGAAGTGTGGACTAGGGATGGCCAAAATCAGAGGATCACAGCATATCAATTAGTATAGTCCAGATGTGGACTAGCGCAGAAGATCAAATGGTCCAGAATTAATCATGAGGATTAACGGTGGAGATTTTAATTTATTTTGATCAAAGTATTAAAAAGATTTGTTACAAAAATAAAGTGAAGTATTGTGGAACTCAGGAGCTGTTGGCGGGAAGGAACTAAAGACTTGATTGGCCAGTTATTTTGAAAGAAAATCTGAAGCTTAATAAAAGATATGTTTTTTATTTAAATAAAGCCCAATTGGTCAAGTTATTTTTGCAAGAGAATCCAGCAAGATTCAGCTCGAAATTAAGCTTGGAAGAGGCCCAAATCTGTATCTATAAAAGGAGGCTCAAGGCAGAATACTTTGCATCGAAAATCACAAAAGAGTCATACACTTCCAAAGCAAACACTCGAGTTTTCAGTGAGGTTAATTGTGATTTCCAGCTTTCAAGAAGCAAGCACTCGTGTTATTTTCTTTCCCTTGTGTTAGATCTAAGTTGTTGAAGTAGAGTCTACAATCTGAGGGAGTCAGAAGGTGTAAGACCCTTAATTTGTAATGTTAAATTTTGGAATTTTTGTCAAGGGTATTTTGGGAATTTTGTAAAATATTTAATATATATATGTTTTAAGTAAATATATATATATATATATATAAATATTTATTTTGGAAGAGGAATTAAAATTATTGGATGAAGAATTAAATTAATTTAATTTCAAGTAATTAAATTAATCAGACCATTAAGTAAGGATTAGTGGCTAATTGCAAGACAATTAAAAGTTGGAAATCAGACAAGTGGCAAGTGAGGTGGCACCATGAGAGCCTATAAATAGGAGTGAGAAAGATGGTGAAGTCAGAACACCATTCCTTCCTCCTCACTGCCCATATTGCATGTACCAACCCCATATCCCCTCTCATTCTGTCTCTGTTCTGCCCAGTTTCCCGAATTCAAATTGAAGAGAGGGAATTCCTCAAGACTCCAGTAACTGAGAATCCAAGCCTCAAACCTGAAAACCCCCAGTAGTAAAGTTAATCCCCATCTCAATACGAAGATAAAGAACCCAGTTTTGCAGCAGCAAACTTAGGGAACAGCTTCGCCGTTTTTAGACGCAGAAAAGGGAATGCAGCAGGAACAAGAGAAATAGCATAGCACGCTACAAGTGTAAGGGCACCTTCCATCTTTTAGCTGCATTAGGACCACGAATGTGTGTTATTTTAGTTCTGTGTTTAAAAGAAAAACTGTTTTTCAAAAATGACATTTTGAAAGAAAATGCATTTTGTTAATAAGTGATTATTCTGATTGTTGTTGGCTGTTTTACTGGTAAAATATGTTGTTTTACTTCTGTGTGAAGGCTGGAAAATGTTTGCATGCCATTTTAGTTATGATTAAAAACGCATGTTATAAAACTGTCTTGAAAATGGCATTAAAATGCAAAATGCATCTTGTTGGTGTTTAGTTGTTCTGTGATGTTTGCATGTCATTCTGTTGTGTTTTGAGAAAACTGAATGCATGCATGTTTGCTCTGGTGTTTTGGGAAAACTGAATGCATGCATGTTTGTTCTGATGAGTGAGAACACTGAAATGTTGCATGATGTTCTGATGGTTGGAAAAGTCTGGATTGATTTTGATGATTGATCATCTGTTTTTGTTTTGGATAAACTGGTGTTAGTGGTTCTGATTCTGTTTTATGTTGTGGGATTCTGGTGATAAAAATGACTCTGATTCTGGTTGTTTTGTGTGATTCTGGTGGTGTTGATGATTTTAAAGGAAAAAGGGATTTTAAATGAGGAAAGGGTTTTTTTTTGAAAAAGTGCAGAATCTGTTTGATATTTGGTTGTCATTTTTTTAAAGAAAACAGTTTGAAAATGGTTGAACTTTCACTGGTTTTCGAAAGTGTATTCGACTACAACATGTGTGTATTCGAATACAACCTTCCAAGTTTCTGTTTTATTTAAAGTTTTCAAACCTGTACTCGAATACGAGCCTCTGTATTCGAATACAGAGGAAAGATTTTTGCTTCTGTATTCGCATCGATATTCGACTACGATCATGTCGTATTCGAATACAGAAGTGAAATTTTAACACTGTATTCGCATCTGTATTCGACTACAGGCATGCTGTATTCGAATACAGAATACTATTTTTCACTGGTTTCAATTTCTATATTCGAATACAAGGAATCTGTATTCGAATACAGATTCGTGTTTTTCCAGAAGCACTGTTTTTAGCTTCTGTATTCGAATACAAGGAAGCTGTATTCGAATACAGATTCGTGTTTTCCAGAAAATCAAATTTTAATCACTGTCATGTGAGTTTTTGAAGTGTTGAGAAACTCTGAGAAGGTTTAAATGATTTGAAAAGAAGTCTGTGAAATGGTTTTAAAGAGGAGAAAAAGATGTTTGAAAACCTTTAAGTGACATGGGAGAAAAGGCTGGATTTTTCAAAGGATTGAACTCCTGTATTCGACTACAGTCATGCTGTATTCGAATACAGAATGTTAAAACTGCAGTTCATGCTTTTGTATTCGAATACAGGGGGTCTGTATTCGAATACAGATTCGAGTTTCTAGAATTTCCAAGTTTTTAAGAGTGCTTTGTAAACCCTGAGTGTTTGGGGAATGTTGGGATTTTTGTGGGGAATTCAAATGGAATTTTTGGTGACATTTTGAAGTTATGGTGATGAAGTTTTTGAAACATTACTGACGTAATGAAAGATGTTGTTTTGTGCACTGAGATTGCCCCTGTATTCGAATACCAGAGGGCTGTATTCGAATACAGGGTGTGAATCTGCACTATTTTTGGCTTCTGTATTCGAATACAGAGGAGCTGTATTCGAATACAGATGCGTAAAATTCCAGAAATCCTCAGTTTTAAACTCTGTAATTGAATGTTAAGAGTCTTGGAAAACCTTTCAAGGTGTTAATGATTAATGGACTGTTTAATCATGATTGTGATGTTGTTATTTACGACTGTGCTGAAATATTTAAACATGATGAAGAGCATGAATTGTCTGATTTTGCATTCTGTTTCTAAAGAAGTGAAACACTGCATATGCATGCATTGCATAATCAAGTGGTACCCGCGATGGGCCACAGAGTAATGCGCAACCACGTGCTGATCTGTGAGCGATTGCACGAGTGCTGGTTTGTGAGCGACTGCACTAGGTACTGATCTGTGAGCGATTGTACCTTGGTATATAGGTGCTGGTCTGTGAGCGACTGCACTGGTACTGGACTGTGAGCGTCTGTACCCTGAAATGCGCAACCACGTGCTGATCTGTGAGCGATTGCACGAGTGCTGGTCTGTGAGCGACTGCACTAGGTACTGATCTGTGAGCGATTGTACCTTGGTTTATGTCAAACGTGCTGGTCTGTGAGCGACTGCACGAGTGCTGGTCTGTGAGCGACTGCACTGGTGCTGATCTGTGAGCGATTGCACCCTGGTCATGAGGGCCGTTAAATTGTGCTGGTCTGTGAGTGACTGCACCTTGGTGATTCCAAGAAAATTATGCATGAGCATATATGCATTACATTGAGGGATTTGACCGGTGTGTCACGATTGTTTATATGATGAATGTTGGAAATTAATGTGTGTGAGTGCTGTCCAGAATCTAAAATTCTGAATTAATGATTGTGTTTTGTTGACGTGTTGTTTGTACTTACCGCATACTTCATAATCATTGACTGCTGTTTTGAAAAGGCATGTAAGTCATAAATTTTCAAATGAGCATTATTATTTTCCTCATCATCATATGTTATACCATGATTATAATTGTTGCTGTGCAATATATGCTATGTGAATATTTGTTAATTTCGGTCGGTGACCCCTTGCTATTATATTGTGGACTTTGGGCTTTGCCCTCAAATGTTACCCGAACCCGTCCTACCGACGGATACACTAACGATGGAAACGTCGTTAGTTTCCCCTGATCTTTACGTACAGAGTCTACGTGGACAACGCAGAGGGACGGACGGTTGGCTGAAGACGAGACTTATAGAGGATACGGTGGAGACTGTGCTACTGTAGCTTAGCGCATGATCAGTCTAGACTTTTGTATAGGGTCTTGAGTTTTGGGAAATGTAATTTTATTTTGGGAATTAATGTATTACTTTTTCCGCTGTATTATTCTGCACTCTGACACAGATTGGGTGATAACTTTTGAAATGAACTGATTTCATTTTAATTCCCTTGATATTAATTTTGGAAAACTCATTTTAATTTTAAAAAAAAAAAAATACACCCGCGCTGTGTTTTAAACTCGGGGTGTTACAGAAGGGGTAGCACATTACTTGGCAATTAGATTCAAGGCGTTGTAATTCCTTCTACAATCTGGGGTTGTCAGATTGGCAGGAGAAGACTTCACTTAGAAAGTCAAGGTGCTGTATTCCTCAAGAGTCTAGGATTGTTAGACTGTTTGAGAAGACTGACTTGGAGGGTCAGTGGAACTGTTGTAATTCAAGGTTTGAATTAGTGAAATCCTTCAAGGTGAAGGGACTGGACGTAGCCTCGTTAACGGTGAACCAATATAAAAATTATGTGTTTTATTTTTACTTTATATCCGCTGCTAACTCTGTTTTTATTCATACATCAAGTTTTGTTTTAAAAGTGTAAAAACAGGAAAAGTATTCAAGTTAGTCAAACACAATTCAACCCCCTTTCTCGTGTTTGCACCTTCAATTTCCACTGGTGCTTTTTTTTTCTAGCAAATCTCCAGCATCACAGAAACCTACTAACATGTACTCAGAGGATGGCTTATAATATAAACCAAGGTTAGTAGTGTCTTTCAGATATTTAAAGATCCTCTTAACAACTGTTAAGTGGGATTCATTAGGGTCATTCCTAAAGAGAGTTAAGGAAAGGAGAAACCCGATCATTCCTCTGTATACCTTTTGATCTACCGTTTTACCTGACTCATCTTTGTCAAGAGAATCGGTTGGATGCATAGGTGTGGACATTGGTTTGTATTCATTCATTTTAAATTTCTTAAGTAGTTATCATGTGTATATGGTCTGGTGGATAAGTACACCCTCTATGTTTTGATGATTTTGAATTCCTAGAAAGAATTTTAATTATCCCATCAGGGTCATCTCAAATTCATTCTGAATTCGCTTAGAAAACTCTTGGCTGAGCTTGTTGTATGTAGAACCAAAAAATAATGTCATCAACATATATCTGGACAATGAGAAGGTCATTCTTATATTATTTTCTAAATAACGTAGTGTCAACCTGACATCTTTCAAAATCATTTTTTAATAAGAAATTGCGTAGTTTATCAAACCAAGCTCTTGGAGCCTATTTTAGAACATACAAAGATTTATTTAGTTTAAAGACATGGACTAGAAATTTGTTATCCTTAAAGCCAAGAGGTTGTTTGACATACACTTCTTCATTTATGTAACCATTTAAGAAGGCACTTTTCACATCCATTTGATATAGGGTAATTATTAAATACAACTAATGAAAGTAAGACTCTGATAGCCACTAACCTTGCACAAGGGCGAAGGTTTCACTGAAATCAATATCTTCTTGGTAACTGTATCCTTGGGCTACAAGTCTAGCTTTGCTTCTAACCACTTTATCTTTCTCATTGAGTTTGTTTTTGATAACCCACTTGGTTCCAATTGGCTTCTTTTCTTTAGGCTTGAGGCAAGATCACATACGTCATTCCCTTTGAAGTGATTTAAATTTTCTTGCATAATCAGTATACAACCATCATCTGATAGCGATTTGTCTATAGTTGTAGGTTCAATTTCAGATAGTAGGATCATTTGTTTCCTATGAGAGTTGATCTTGTTTTTAGAGGATCATTTGCATTTCTTATGATCAGATAATCTGGATGCAAGGATTGTATTTCCATCCAGGTTTGGATTGACGATGCTTTTGATCAGAGTTGTTAGGAAGATGTTTTGATTCATTTTGAATTTTATTTGTTGATTCCTTTGATTTATCTAGTTCCTCTAATATATGTAGATCTGCAAAGTCTATGTCTAACTTTGACTTTTTAGGGTCAAGTTTTTTGTCATCAAAGATGACATGAATTGGTTCCTCAACAATCAGTATTTTTTTGTTGTATACTTTGTACGCTTTAGACCTCATGATCGTGTGCCTCTAATTAGTATGAAACGCATTTGATAGTCTGCCATTGATAACCATGACAAGCATTTTATCTTTGACTCTAATGGAAAGTCAACGCTTTGATGGAAAATCAATACACCGATGGAAAGTCAATACTCTAATGGAATGTCAATGCTTTGATAAACAGTCTACACTCTGATAAAAATTCAACGCTTTGAAGAATACAAATATGGTTATCCTCTGCGCAACATCTTGAATCTTTCATTTGTCTGAACATCCATGTGACATACTTTAATCAAGATATCATCTATTCTTCCTATCTCCATATTAAGATACGTAGAATAAATTACACAGACAAATTTGGACAAGTTTTAATGGTGAATCAATCTCTGAAGATTTGATAGAAAACTTTGTGATACATGCTAATTTCTTGCAATCAGGACAATGACTAGAAACCCTAAAGTTTCTCAATAAATGGACGCATTACCCTCATTGATAAATAATAACAACAAATATACCACAATAAGCACAATACAACCGTCTCTACACTCTTGTACTTAACTCTATTATTTTATCTAAGTGCTAAGACATTTTAATTTTCTAAGAAAATATCTTTGTAAACATACTCTTGTGAGAGTTATTCCCAAAAACCCATAAACACATTATGTTTTTAACCTAGTCTAGTAGTAGTTGCATCCCTCAACTACTTGATTCTACTAAGCTAGAAGGTTGAGAGGACTTGGACATAGTTAGGTTGACTAGTAGGTGTTCAATGGACGTGTGATTCAGTTGGTGAATTAGTGGATTAAATTATTCAGTTTTAAGGGACTAGACGTAGCTACCGTGTGGGTGGTGAATCATGATAAATTGGCTTGTGTTGTTTTGTGTTTATTGTTTTATCTGCTTCGTTTTATCGCTTTATTTTTAATCTTGCTAAAACCATTTTTAAAATAAAAAACAATTCAAATCCCCCTTTTTTCTTATGCTTTTCGTACTTCCTAGTTATCCTTAAGTGCATCCTCGATTGAAACAATACCTCTCCAAAAGTTAGATACAAGTTTAGATGACACAACCTCCGGGACCACAGAATTACCAACTATATGAAGTTGCAAGAAAACACAAGAAAAAAGGGGTTTGAATTGTGTTGATCCTTTTTCAAATCTTCTTTCTTAGTTTAAATAGATTCTTTATCAAAAGCTTATCTTTTTTATGAAATTGAAAAACAAATGAAGATAAGACATAAAGAATTTAAAAGCAAAAGTATATCGATAAGAAAAAAGAAAAAGACACAATGAATTTTATACTAGTTCACAACAACTTTTACTACATCAAATGTTAAGGACTAACAATCCTTATTTTCTAATTACATTAGTCTCTAACCAAGTGACAAGTTGTTTGAGTTTATTTTTACTCAAATTTGTGGAATAACGTAAACAATAAGAAAAATTGGTGAAAATTTAAAAACTTTTTTATTTCAAACATATCATACAACTTGTAAAGAGTAATAGTTAAACTTTTCCAAAACATCTAATTAAAAAAATACCTTGAAACCCCTTGTCACTTGGTCAAAGTGTAATATAACTAGAATATAAGGACTATTAGTCCTTAACATTTGATGTTACATTGCAAGAAATTTGAGAAAGTGTGTACACCGTAGCACATGTGAAAAATGTTGGTATGTACAGTGAAAATCACAACGCTAGCATTTAAAACATATAAAATGAGCATAACAAATGCCCAAGCAACATACAACATTATTTTATATTAAAAATCATTACTAGCATTTAATTCAATTAATTCAATCAATTTATCATCAAGCACATATATCCCACAACACATAAGCGCTCATATAACAACAATACACATATCCTAGTGACTCCACTAATGCAAGTATAGATAGGATGCAATGCTTCCTAATAACCAACTATTCCCGACACACGGATCAAACTACTCTGGTTTAGTGCAAGCAGAGAAGCTTCCTCTTGCCCTTTGAATTAGAGTTTAGTCGATAAGGTGTTAGTATACAACCGGAACGTCCTAGAAGTATCGTTCCCACCTTTACAATAAGACCTTCCTACCAACATTTCCACAAGACCTCAATCAGGTGTCTACTCTACTTCTATCACAACATTAACCCCCTCGACTTGGCGTCTATACGGAAACATAAAGAACATTATCAACAACATCACAATCAAACGACACTCAGCCCATACAACAACTTGAGTTCATTTATAACAAATCAACTTATCAATAACATCACCATTAAACAACACCCAACTCAAACTACGACTTGAGTTCATTTACAACAAATTAACTTATCAATTACTTACCAAAATTGACACACCTAGTCCATATTGTGACTCATATGTCACAGAAGTTGAACTAAACATCAACAAACAAACAAACATAATGGAATGTGCTGGAAAACATTAGAAATGGGGGGTTTGAATTGTGTTTTTCTATTTCTGAAAATTGTTGAGTTGCTTAACCAACATGTTCTTTATCAAATAATTCAACTTATGATTATAAAACAGTTTAAGTAAACATAAAGTTTAATTATAAATAACTTAGATTAAAATATCAAAGAGAGAAAGAGAACACAAGGATTTTTTATACTAGTTCACAACAAACTGTTGTTACATCTAGTCCTCCCATATCAGAGAGATTTTGCTTATGTATAGTTGAGGATTGAATCAACTATTTAACCAATAGCAAACAAGTATTATTTACTTTACTTCTTCAGGCTTTGAATATTTTTCCTATGCCTTTCTAAAAAGTTACCATTAGCACTCTTCCTAACTTTTTGGAAACCTCTCGTTGAGGTTCATAAGTATTTTTATACCTCTTTAGGTACCTCTTATAGATGAAAGAATTGTTTTCATTATCGGGTTGATTTACATCAAATCCATTTGTGTCTAAATTGAGACATAGTCTGTTTCTAGGATTCTAACTCTCATTGAGAAGATATTATATTTCAAGTCCCATATCAATTCAAGTGTATGAAACACTTGGGTTGATTTACATCAAATCTAATAACTCTCTATCGAGAGGACTTTTCATTCTTTTGTTTTGATATGTTCTAGGCTTTTATGGAGATACTTCTAAACACATTAGCTTTTTCATTCTCAGTATGTTTCATATTGCTTGATTTCTGCTTAAATACTAAGGAATATATCCATTGAGGATAATACCGTTGGAGATCTTGAATCAACATATAAGACAAATCAGCCTTTAAGACATATCCAAATATATCTTCATAATTAATTCAGTGTATCTTGATTTTGGAAGACATGCCTCAGAGGATTAGTCCACTATGATGAGCAGAGGGTGTTGGAATGTTGTCTTCTTATTAGAGTGTTGACTTTGTTAGATTGTTGTCTTAAAGTGTTGACCAGATAGCAATTGGTTTATCAGATTTATCCAACCCAGAATCATCAAAGTGAGCTTGTAATAAGAAATTGTAGAGGCATGTTTAACAGAGTCAAACACAACTTCTTTAGATTCTTTAGAGCATTGCCTTGATTTCATTGTCTATCTTGTCTAGTCATCACATAATGCAGTGATGTTGACGTTTTCATAGTTCTGGGCTTAAGAGTTTGACTTAACCGAGGCTTCATTTAAAGCTTTCTTCTTTGGTCTTAAGTTAGAGGATCAATGAAGGTCTTATACATCAACTCATCAAGTTACCATTAATTACTAAGTATTTAAGTAACCTTTATTAATAATAAATTAACTTGTATTAATTATCTAAGAACTTCAACACTCTTAATCTAAGTAATTAATAAATTAATATTACTTAAGTTGTCACCTATAATTAATTAATTATAACTATAATCTAATTACTATATTTCTAAACTACCATCAAACATCATCATAAATTACCTAATTAATTTTGATAATCCATTATCTATTAATTAATAAAAATTGATTCTAGAGAGACAATTTACATCTCAGCAGAAACAATACAACAATCATCACATCTCACATAAAAATAACACTTATATCAAATAGTACACAATTCGCAAGAATTATAAGTATTAAACCCACAATTTAACGCATTAACAACAAGAAAAATATCAATTAATAAATCAACACATATGTCATGCAATCACACGCTTATAATTTAGCACTGTTATCTGAAGGTGCAAACACGAGAAGGGGGGTTGAATTGTGTTTGACTTAACTTGAATACTTTTCCTGTTTTAATACTTTCAAAACAAAACTTGATGTATAATTAAAATAGAGTTAGCAGCGGATAAAAATAAAAATAAAAACTCACAGATTTTATACTGGTTCACCGTTAACGAGGCTACGTCCAGTCCCTTTGCCTTGAAGGATTTCACTAATTCAACCTTGAATTACAACCTTGCTACTGACCCTCCAAGTCAGTATTCTCAAATAGTCTAACAATCCTAGACTTCTTTGAGGAAAAACAACTCCTGTTCTTCAGCCAATCTGACACCCCAGATTGTAGAAGAATTCACAACACTATGAACCTAATTGCTAAGTTCCTTGCTACCCTTTCTGAATCCCTCAGTTTGTAGACTCTACTTCAACAACTTAGATACAACCCTATCTAATTGCCAAGTAACCTGCTACCTCTACTGACTCCCTCAGATTGTAGACTCTACTTCAACAACTTAGATTTGCCACAGTGGAAAGAAAATAACTGAGTACTTGCTTCTTGAAAGCTGAAACTCACAATTGACTTATATGAAAATTTGAGAGTGGTTGCTTTGGAAGTGTATGACTCTTTTGTGATTTTCGATAATAAGTCTTTTGCCTTGAGCCTCCTTTTATAGATGAGAATTAGGGTTTCTTCCATGATCAAATTCGAGCTGAATCTTGCTGGATTCTCTTCCAAAAATAACTTGACCAATTGGGCTTTATTTAAATAAAAAACATATCTTCAGATTTTCTTTCAAAATAACTGGCCAATCAAATCTTTTATTTGTTCCCGCCACAGCTCCTGAATTCCACAATACTCCTCTTTTATTTTTGTAACAAATCTTTTTAATACTTTGATTAAAATAACTTAAGATCTTCACCGTTAATCCTCATGATCAAATCTGAACCATCAGATTTTTCTGCGCTAGTCCACATCTGGTCCAAACTAATTGATATGCTGTGATCCTCTGAATTCGGCCATTCCTGGACCACACTTCCTAACCCTCTGATCTTATGATTTCGGCCAGCCTGGATGTGCGCCTGATATGCTGAAATCTTCTAGACTCGGCCATTTCTGGACTTGCACATCCTATTCCTCTGATTTCGGCCAACACTGGGCCATGGTCTGATTTTCTGATCTAGACCATCACTGGACCAAATAATTATTTCTGAACCATTGATCTGGAAGTCTTTACTCTGATCTGGACAGATTCTGGAATTTGGTCTGGAACAAAGTGAAATTAACTTGAACAAAAAATATTTCAGTCTGGACATTTTACCTTTGATTTTGGACCAGGTGTGGATTGATTCTGGAATTCATTTCTTCTGGTCTGGACTTAGTTCCATGCCCTGAATCATGCTATCTTATGGTCTGGGCCAAATCTGGATTGATCCTCTTGTTCTGGACTCATAAACATACCTTCTGGTCAAGTCTGGAACAAGTCTGGAATAAGTCTGGACTGTGTAATTTTTCACTGCCAAGCCATCTTCTGGTCACAATAACTTCTGGAATAAAATTAATACTTGATTCCTGTTTGTCTGGAACAACTCTCCTTCTGGCAGGCTTTCCAATGGTCTGATCCATGTTTCATTATGATTTTTATTCCTTCTGATCTGGGCCATCAAAGATATCTTCTGGTCATGTTTTGACATTCCTGGAGTATCTTCTGGTCATTCCAGAATTCATTTTTCTGGAATCCTTTGATCACTGCTTCTGATTCCTTTAGTTTCTGGGGCATTTAACTTAATAATTCAAAGTACAAAATAAGTTTACATAGAGTACATTTGTAAGCATCAAAATCCTAAGTACTTAGAACCAACTTGGTTCCAACATTATCCACACGCTATATATCCTATATGCAAGAATTGTGATCTGTAGTATAGAGTAAACCCCATACCTAATCAATAGATTTTTATCACGAAAGCTACTCTACAAATTAATCAATCATGGGTCTACAAGTCGATAAAGGGGAATTAATAAGAATAAGATCACTTCAAATTTTGACCTCAATCAATGAATTAAGAATAAGAACCATCCTTAAGGCATGGTTTCTAAGAAAGAAATAGAAACAAAACAAAAATCACGTTCTCATGGCTTGCTATACAAATTATGAATAATGAGTAAAACACTATATTACAGCACTGATTTCTATTGTCACTTAGCAACAAACAAAAACAAATTCGGATAAAGAATGAGAAAGTTATGAGTGTTTTAGTGTTTCTCTCAAATATCACCAATTTTAATCACTAAAAAGGTGCACGAATTTGACCTCTGATAAGATTTAAATAATGGTTTCTGGTCATTTAGGTCGAGTTTGTTCATCCAAATAAGGATCCAAGTCATTTAAAATGTTTTAGTACCTAGTGAATCATATCAACATAAAGTCATTCAAATAATCAACATCAACATTATAAATAAAAAATTTGACAAAAATTAACTTCAAAATTTTATTTCTAGTTTTCTATTTTCATTACTTTTATCTTGAATTTATAGCATTTAAAATATTCATATTTAATTTATCCAAAGTTAAAAATTCTATATATTTATAGGAAATTTTTTTATAATATTCTAAACATGTTTATATAAAATTATTAAAAAATTATAATGAATCAAATATGAAATTTTAATGGAAATAAAAATTTATTTAATCTTTAAATTTAAAATCAAATATAAAATGCCGGACAAATAAGGTAACTCAATATGTTTAATTAATTCGAACTAGTGTCAACAAAACTAGCATCACGGAATATAAAATGATAGTGCATGTAAAACATTATCCTATTTTATTTTATATCATGGATGGGATGGATATGGTCAAACACAAACAAGAGTAGTGAGATTCGGATTGTGTTATCGCATTGAATTTAATCAGTAGCCCTAGTTTTTTTTTTTGTCCTTTGCTAGCCCTATTTTCTAGCTGGAGATATTTATTATAAGATGAAAATAACTATCTTTGCTAACTCTTTTGCTAATAATTCTAGCCATAGGTAGGCAAACTGTTTTTCATCTATAGTTTGTTACGAATATTGGTTTGCGACTTTCAACTGACGCATGCCGCGTGCCGTTCAGCATGCTCCATATAAGATTAAATATTAGAATACAAAACTTAACAACACAAATATAATATTTTGATATTTTATAAAAAATATTATATTATATTTTATATGATATTATATTTTTATCTTATTTTATGTTAAATTTTGTATATTATCAAAAACAAAAACATGTGACGCCTCATATGGGAAAAAAATGGTTATAAGGTAGTTAGGAGACTAAAAGTCTTGAAGTTGTTTATTGATAAGTCTTTTAAATTGATTAGTTTAAAAAAAATTATAAAATTGAAGGAAAAAGACAATTTTTTTACTCAAGAAAAAAGACACATTAGTTTCATAAGTTCCACTTTTTCATTTGAATTTCTTTTATTTAGTTAAGCATCTTATTTGACCAAATTGATAGAAAAATACAGTACATATGGAAATCTTTTCTTCCTTTTTCGTGTATTGTTAAAAAATGAAGTCTCTCGCAATACAAATGTTTTATCATGTAAATGTTAATAACTTAATAGTGCTTTAAAATGTCAACTTAGAAATAAAAATAAACATATAATAAAAAATATTACATCCTTCACAAAAAATATATTACGTGTACAAATAAAATTTATTATTTAATATTTTCAATAAAATTTTTTGTATTTTTAATTTTCTTAAACTGTATTTTTGAAAGGGCCCAATTCATTTTGTTAATACATCTAAGTCAATGTTCTGGAAATTGAATCCGTCGGTGAATAGATATGGACACCAATTCAAACTTCTTTCAATTGATGATAATTAAATTTTTTGGCTAATATTTTTCTTAAATTTAACATAAATAAAAAGAATAATAAAATAAAAACCTATCTAATTTTTTACTATAAGCAAAACCCTATTGCAATCCCTTATCTTATTTTATTGTATAAAATTAATTCATTAATTTTTTGTCTCAAATTGGTCTTTAACTTTCCTAACATTATTAAGTTCATATATAATTAATTTTGGTCCAATTGTTCTCATTGTCTTTTAAGTAATTTATTGTAATATACTTCCTTTTTTCAACTTTTCAAATTAGTCATTAGAATTTCATAACATTAACAAGGTTGACAAACTCTATGTGGCGGGTGGAGCTTTCTTTGGAGGTGGTCATATCAACCTCAAAGCCGCCAACAATATTTTTGTAAAAATAACTTATTAAAATTAAAAAAAAAAAAAATAGACTATATATTTCAATTTAAATTCCAATTATATATGTTATAACTACAAAAAATTTATTTTAAATTAAGAACCATTCAAAAAAATGCCTAAAAAATGCATCTAATTTTTTAAATTGATATAAGATATATTCTGTTAGCAAAATATAGGGTCATGGGCCGTGAGCCCGTGAGGAGTTATTGTTGGAACTTGGAAGAATCTCTTTCCTTTTTGAATTAGGCGTTGTTGTTTGAATCTGTTGGCATTTTGGCTTAATAAGAAATCTGTTGAGGCATTTAAAAATAAAAGTTATTATTCTATGTATGATAACAGATGTCAAACCATATACGTTATGTAACAAAAACACAAACAAATACGTTAAGTTACACACGTCATGTCAGTGCCGTAATGGCGTAAACTAAAGATGGACTAGGAATATTAAGGGAAAAATACATTTTTTAAATTTAACTTAATTTTTTATTTACCTCGTTAAAGTTATTTTTTTTAATTCAATCATTCAGTTATATTCCTTTGAATAATTACTCTTTAAGATATATTTTTAAGTTTGAATTTATTTTTTGAATTACAGTTATAAAATATTAAATTTAATTGAAGTATTGCAACTAATTAACTATCTAAACTACTTTCTATTTGAACAAATTTAAAAATATTTATTACGTGGATATAATTTTATTACATTTTTTTTAAAGTTATATATGTGTCTAAATTGTTGTAAAAAAATCAATATATATAAATCATTTGTAAGTAAATAATTAATATGAATAACATATTATTGCAACATTTAAAATTAAAAAAAAATTATTAAATTAATTGTTGTCAAAATTAAAATAAAAGATTAATAATGAGTTAAACTCAAAAGAATTATATATGTAATTTTACATATTAAAATCAAAATGAGTTGAGAGATGCTATTTATTTTCCTACATACTACTTCTATCTGTCTCGAGTTTATTTTTCTGACGTGGAATCTTAGCCTTAAATTAGAAAAAAATGAAAATATGTCTTTTTATTTATTTAATCTCATTATACTAAAAAAAATATATTCTAGTAATTTAAAGTGCGTGTCGTTAATAGATAAACAAAGTCTCGTTAAAAATTGTCTCAATTATATATAAATTCAAAACGACTTTTTTTTTTTAATTAAAATTCATTCATCACTTAAATTCAATTATTTAGTTATCAATAAATGTGTTTAGTATTAAAAATGAAAGAGAGAGTTTATTCAATGGCGGAGATTTAACCACCGAATAGTTCTCCAATGCTAAGAATCCATTGCCACTTCTCTCTAATCATTAACGCTATTTAAAATAGTTATCTCTATCTTTCAATTTAGTAAAATTGTTTATTAATTTTTTCTAAACATATAGTCAAAAGTTCAATACATTTATATCCAAACGACCTTTACAGGATATTTACACATAATAGACACAATAAATTAATCATCTATTTTTTTTAATATTGTGAAATTTAAATTATCTTTGAAAATTATAAATAAATGACCATATGTTAATTATATAAATTTTAAATAAGAATTAGTGAAATTCACATGATTAATTTTAATTGACTATAAATAATTTTTTCAAATTATTTTCAGAGACAACTTAAAATATATATTTTAATATATGTGAGAAATGTGATAAGCATTTAAAATTGGGGATGAAGGTACTATTAGACCAAAATTATATAAGAGCCTCAATCATTGTCCAAATGTCCAAAGAATCATAGCTTATTAAAAAAAAGCAGCGGTGATGTATTATTTTATATTTCCTAACAATTAACTTGGATTAATTAAAAAATTCATTTTTTTACAAGTGGGTTTAATCATAAACTTTCGTGTATTGTATTCACCAAACTAGATTAACTAGAACTCATTACCTTAGCAACTGTCATTTCCTCGCTTCTTTTTGTTCCATTTTCTTTTTTACATACAATTAGTGATCATTTAAGGTTAGTTTTTGTCCAAATCAGCACTCAAAATTGGTTTTTTTTATTTAAATAAATAATTTTTACATATATTTAATTTTTTTTTTCATTTTTTTTATTTCGTCGTCTTAATACAATGTTTTTATACGGTGTTCATTTGATTTAAATTTTCAGAGAAATTTCGATTTAGTATAAATTTAATCTATGGTTTTTCTATCTTCAACGTTACGACTTTGAAAACATATAAGTATTTTGAATATTCAACTTTTTTCATATTTATAGATTTTATCACAATTGTAGACATTTTACGATTTTATACTATTAATCTAGATGTTGTAAATTTATTTGTATATAATTTCTTTTCAAAGTTATCAACTTTAAGTTTATGGTTAGTCGATATAATTTCTATTAATTTAATTAAATGGGTATTGTTTTTAGTCAAACCTAGATCAAGTAACCGGCTAACGATGTTTTTGGGTCTAATCTATTGAAGGACTATTGAAGTTCATCAGTCAAAGCACAAATCTACACCGTTAAACAACGAACTTCCTCTAATTATTAAATATACGCGCGGATATACTAACTAATGGTAACGAACCTAATACTACATCTAAACCAAAACCTAGATTCACTAAAATATTTGAATTAGTATGTAGGTACTTAATACTTATCATCTTGAATACGTTCACGAGAACATACGAGACCATTGACCACCATGTCTTGAAAATCAAACTAATTAAGGAACCCGCGCGGCTGCTTCTAATTGAATATTGACCTTTTGTAATATTTGATGATGATACTCGTTCGCAAGCAACCTTTTTATTTTGCCTTTCAACTTTTAAGAGATTTAATTCACATATAGATAAATGTAAACAATACGTTATTAATCAATTAATCACAACGGTTATAGCAAAGTGTTTGCGGTGTAGTTTTAATTAGTTTCGAAGAAAAAACACTCGTTCAATTTAAAAATTAAAATATCTACTATTCGAATCGATTATGTTTGAATTATATAAAATAGTAATAAAAATATATTAATTTAAACAAATAAGTATTGTTAAAATTTAATTGAAACTAACAAATAATAGTTTAATACAATATCTCATACAAATAAATAAGTATTAAAATTTAAAAATGCAGTTTGGTTCGATCTCTAAAAATGAATCTGAAATCCTATATGATTTGAGCGGGTTTTACTAAAGAAGATCCAAATTTATCCAATAATATTCGATTTTGTGCAGTTTTCGATTTTTTAGATCAATTTGCAGTTTTTTTTTATTGGTTTGGATGTGAACACCCCTCTATCATTACAAATATTTGTTTTTTTTGGCTAAATTGAACTTTTGGCCTCCCAAATTTTAAAATATGGCGATGTTGACCCTCCTAATTTAAAAATTGTAGTTTTAGCGCATTTTACAAATAGTTGGGCCCCTTAGATTTTGACTCAGTCAACTCAACTCATTTTTTATTTCTTTTTTAAAATGCTAGTATTGATTATTAATTAAAATAAACACAAAATGAAATAGAAGAGCCAAAATCGCCATATTGTAGTTTTACTTTTTTTAAAAAAAATTGCCAGTTTTGATTATTAATGAAAATAAACACAATAAAATAGAGGAGTCAAAATCGTTATTGTAAAATTGAAGGGGTTAAAAATGAAATTTTACCTTTAAAAAAAATATTGTGATTCTTTGTACATCTTTGAGAAAAAATTGTTTGCTGAATACCATAGAAACTGAACAAGATACCTAAACAAAAATTTAAAATCAACAAACTGCTTCTTAAACAAACATAATTTAACAACATGATGTTAAAATCGAAATGATCTTCAAAGCAACATAACCCAAATTGAAACAACAAAAGATAAGTCGTTTTAAGCACAATATAAGTGCTATGATATTCAAAATGAAACAACAAAATAGTACACTTGTCTAAAATCATATTACATATTCATTTGCTAAAATGTACTCTAAGGTGTTGGTATATTGTTGAGTCCTACTTGGATGAGCATCATCATGTTTCCTTTTCTTAGCACTCCTCCTTGTTCCTACATTGCTTGGTGTTTGAACAAACTCAGTTGCACTTGATGGTTGAATAAATTGAGCTTGCACAGTTCTAGCTTGCATGGATGCAGCTTGCATAGATACAACTTGCACAGATGCAGCTTGCACAGTTTCAACTTTAGTTCCAGGCTGCTTCATATTGGTGTTATCCTATCATAATCAAACATATTCGCTTATTAAATTCACTAACATAATTCAAATAATATTCATTAACACATACTCAACATCATAATCAAATCATATTCAGTATCTTATTCAACACATAATAAAGTTATCATTACCTTGTTTCCACCCTTTGGAATCATCCTATCAGCTCCAGGTTTTCCAACCCAAGTCCTTTTGTTATGGCCTAAAGTTTCACATCTTTTGCATATAACAATATCTTGGTTTCTCTTCAACCTTGTGGGAACTCTAGGCTCATCATTGGCCTTTCTTCGCATTTTTTTTAGGCTTACTAGGTGCTCTTTTTACATATGTGTACACTATATCCTACCCTTCTCCACATACCAAGTGGTATTTCAGACATATCTAACAAGGTAGCCTCATTAAGCCATTTTAGATTATCCATTGCCTTGTTAAACTCAGCCAAAGTATTATCCCGGGCTGTAACCTATAATGCTTGCTTCAATAGATCTCTTGGGTATTTCTTCCTCCTATGTACCATATAGGTGTTTGACACACAACATATGCTCAACATTATCAGAAAGGCCAGAAATAGTAGGCCCCAATCCTTGCAAAATTGAAGTACAATATAATGTTAGTCTGAAATTTTAAATTGACATGTAAATGAGTTTAAAACTTTGAAGTACATTATTACCTTTTGTGTTGGTTTGAAATGAAAGACCAATTCTTATATTGGATACCATTCAAATCCTCCATCAAGAGATTATTGAGCCAAGCCCATGAACCTTTGCTTTCAGCTTCCACAATAGTAAATGCAATTGGTATCATTTGATTATTATCATCTTTCTCAGTAGCTAACAAGAGTTGACCTTTGTATGTTCCTTTCAAGAAACAACCATCAAGTCCTATTAAAGGCCTGAAACTTGTAACAAAAGCTCTCTTGCATGCAAAGAAACGCAGATACATCCTTTCAAAAACTAGTCCATCAACTCCAACTCTACTATTGATTATCATTGTGCTATTTGGATTACTCATAAGCAATTCCTCTGCAAAGCTCCTAGGTGTTTATACTACTCTGTTATGGTACCCTATATCCTCTCTAACACTACGCCAAAAATTGCCTTTTACAGTGCTTTTTTTAAGCCCTTTACAATGCTTTTAAGCGCTCTAATATCTAGTGCTGTAAAAGGATACAGCAGCGCTATTGAAAATACAAAAAAGCGCTGTAATCGGTCAATATAAGAAGCGCGCTTCTTATATTGGATTTACAGCGCTTTTTAAAAAAAGCGCTGTCATAGGTCAATATAAGAAGCGTGCTTCTTATATTGGATTTACAGCGCTTTTTTAAAAAAGCGTTGTAATAGGTCAATATAAGAAGTGCGCTTCTTATATTGGATTTACAGCGCTTTTTCAAACAAGCGTTGTAATAGGTCCATATGTAAACGCTTCTTATATTGGATTTACAGCGCTTTTTTCAGAAAAAAGCGCTGTAAAAGGCTTAAAAAAAGCGCTGTAAAACGTTTTAAAAAGCTCTGTAAATGAATTTTTTATGGAATTTTTTAAAGAAGCGCTGTCTTTTTTATTATATATTATGAACATCAAATATCACATTCAGTTTCTTCTTTTCAACATTAAAAGTCACATCATAACAACAAATTCATATTCACATTCAACAATATCAATTACAAGTGTTTCACAACAACAAATTACAATAAATTACAGTATGAATTACATATATTATCAGAACAAATTACATTCAACATATTCACATTATGCATTACATATTCACATAACAAATTACATCATGACAGTAGCAATATATTCACAGTATGAATTACATATTCATAGAACAAATTACATCATGACAGTATATCAACAAATTAATTACAAATTATATAATGTTCATTTCGAGGACAAACTGGCACCATTCTTCTTTCAGTTCTTTGAGATCATTTTCAGCGTAAGTTGGGTTGAAGTTGTCAAAATATTGAAGCAAAATAAGTTAGAATCAAATATATATACATATATATATAGTTTATATATGAAAATCAAAATATAATGAAAATAACGTACCGTTTCTGGAATTATATGTTGATTCAGATCAACAATCTCCTTCATGAACCTCATTATATAGTATCCGCAGTCTATGTTGTTAGTTTGACGCGGACACTATAAAATAAAACATGTACGCCAATAAATATTTATGCATTGATATTGTAAATGAAAATTGAAAGGCATATAATTAAGTTCTATAACCTTTACTGGAAGCCATGTGATGTTGTTTGACTTATTCTTCGACACTGAAGAACCCCTTTGAGCGCGGAAAACTTATAGAGCACTATCAAATAAATGTGATTATTATTCAATGACCAAACACATTATTTATATATGTAAGAAATAAATGAATATTAATTACGTGTCGAAGATGTTCTTTATATCAGGGTGATTGTTGAAATGACAATGCAATGGGTCTAAATAATATACAATTTCAGAAGTCACATTTATGGCAAACAACACCCAATGTTGGCTACAACAACACAAATTTGATTGGCAAATTTGTTTACACAACTCATAATATCATAAATGAAAAAATATATAGATAAAGTATCTAATTACGTACCCTGAGTTGTATGGTGCAAGAAACATCTTGTCCTTCTCTTTATTTTCTATAAGCCTATCAACTACATATTTATTTATATTATCTAGATCGAGTTTAAACATGGATAGTTTATGCGGAGATAAGAATGAAATCTACTTGACAATTTCCGCTCGCATACCAACTTCTCGTACAAAAACCTTCAAATATAAAATTAGATTATAATATCAATAAATTAATGTGGCAGTGATGCAATTAAAAGGTAATATTTTATATCTTAAATAAAGTATTTATATTACCTAATGTATATGCTGATTACAGTAGCACTCAGCTCTTTATGATCGAGAAGTTCGTATATTTGCTCTTTGCCAAGTAGTTCTAAATACTTTTCTCTGAATATACTTTTTTCCATGTTTAGCACACGTGTATCATTGTTGCTCTTCATATTCATCTTTGTTGCTTTGTCAAGACACTCACCAAATCGAGCAAGGCGTGGTTGACTTATTTCAGGAAGAGCAACTGATTTTCCTCGATCTAGTTTTTGGATTTTGGAAGGTTTATTTTTACCACGGACCTGCACCTGCAGTGCAGCGGGTTTATTTTTTGTTTGAATCTGAAAAAAATGAGGTTGATCAGTTTGTTAGTTATTATAGTAAGCTAATCATTTCGTATACATAAATTGATGTATATGTCAAACCTTTTCTGGCGAAGTGACAGACTCGCTGCGAGGGATCTTATCATCATTCCCATTAGCAACAATCTAAATAAATGTGAAATATAAAAGCGGAAAAATCAGCAATTACATATAATCAATCATAATCATACAACTAAACATACATAGCAATTAAAACATACCTCCCGATCAGTGCCAACAAGATGTTTCGGCCATGCCACATAGCTACATATTGCGTCTCCCAAAAGTTTCATATCTCCGTCGTTGTCGGGGATAGGCAACGGTGCAAGTGGTTCTAAAGCCACCACATGTGAAACTTTAACATGACCGTCAGGGACATCTTTAGTGTGCAATATTTCTCCCAAAGTATTGTACAATGTTCCTTTCCCAACCATGCGGGTAGGGGAAGACAAGTATAGGCAGCAACGTGAAACACCCTAAATTAAATCAACAGTTAATACATAAATATGTGAAACAATTAGGTTGAATGAATTTCTTATTTCGTTAACTAATTAATTACCTTTGGTTATCCTCTGGAGGTGTATCCTCTGGTGTATCCTCTGGAGGTGTATCCTCTAGTGTATCCTCTAGAGGTGTATCCTCTTATATCCTCTGGAGGTGTATCCTCTGGTATCCTCTAGTGTATCCTCTAGAGGTGTATCCTTTGGAGGTGTATCCTCTGGAGGTGTATCCTCTGGAGGTGTATCCTCTGGATGCATCCTCTGGAGGTGTATCCTCTGGATGCATCCTCTGGAGGTGTATCCTCTGGATGCATCCTCTGGCACTGTAACTGCTTTGTCTCTTGTAATTGTAATTTTTTTTAACCATTTACAACGCTTATGGGAAAAAACGCTGTAAATGTACTTGTATTTTATTTTGCATTTTACAGTACTTGTGATATAATATCCAAATATTGTTCATATCAACTTATATGATGAGTTTATATTATAGATAAAAATTTTATCAAATTGTCATCTCTAAAATAATTAAATAATATCATTAAAAAAATTATATGATGAATTATATAAGCATAAAATCAAATACTCAGTTCTGGCAGGTCAAGTTATTACATGAAATTTTACACAATGAGTACAGATCATTACATGACTTATATAAAACACATAAACACACTTAAGACGCCCTTCTTCTTTTCCTGGTGGGATTCACATTTGTTTTCCATTAACGATAAACGATGGATTAATCCAAATTCCCTCATCATGATCATCTCTAAGATATAAACCATCATCAGTTGAATCAATTTCACATGGTTGTGATGTCGCAAAGAAAATATCATTACCAACATCTTCAACATTGTTGTTATCATCACTTATTTTATTGGTCGATAGGACAACATACCATTTATCATCAGCAGGATCAGTGACATAAAACACTTGTTGAGCTTGAAACGCTAAAATAAAAGGTTCATCTTTGTATCCCACCCTCCTAAAATCGACAAGCAAGAACCCTGACTCATCAATCAGAACGCCATTATTATTATCGACCCACTTGCAATCAAAGATGGGAACACGAAACATTGTGTAATCCAACTCCCATATGTGCTCGATAACCCCAAAATATGATAGATTTGCAAATATGATAGATTCAGCTACTAGAGTGACTCCGCTATTTTGCATAGTGGTTTGCTCATCTTGTTTTGTGGTATAAAATGTATAGCCGTTAATTACATAACCGGTGTAAGAAAAGACATGTAAACTCGGGCCATTTTCTAGCCACCTCAATCTCTCTGAAATTGAAGTGGGGTCTATATCAAACTTTGAGCTAATGTGATTTTTTAGCCAAGGGATAAAACTTCGATTGTGCTCTCGTGTTATCCAATTTTTATTCCTGTTCATGTTCAAACTAGATAACTGATCCATGTGTATTGTAACATACGGTTGAACCTCATCATCATTGTGCAGAACATACAATTGTGCTTACTCCCATTCTATTCTTGATATAGTCATTACTCTCTTTCCAATTATCCCTTCTCATGTTATTCTTCCCTAATGACGAGACAAAGGAAGTCCTATGGATTCAACATTGGATAGATATTCAATACAAAATTCAGCAGCTTCTTCGACAATGTACTGTTCAGCAATACATCCTTCTGGTCGACTTCTACTTTTTACGTACCCTTTTAATATTTTCATATATCGTTCTATCGGATACATCCATCTCATGTAAGCTGGCCTACAAAGTTGTGTTTCCTTAACAAGATGAACAGTAAGGTGAACCATTATATCAAAAAAAGAGGGTGGGAAATACATTTCAAGCTCACACAAAGTAACAACAATTTCCATTTGCAATGTCGGTAATTTCTGAGGATCGATCACTTTACTACAAATTTCCCTGAAGAAGAAACATAATTTAGTTATGGCTCGTCGAACTTTTTCAGATAAAATGGAATGTATACCTATTGGTAGCAAATGCTCCATTAGAACATGACAATCATGAGTCTTCAAACCTTTTAACTTGAGGTCTTTCATACAAACTAATTTTTTTATGTTTGAACTGTATCCTTCTGGAATTTTAACTTCGTGTAGAAATTTACACAAAACAATTTTTTCCTTTCTAGATAGAGTATGAGCGGCTGGAGGTAGATATGTGCGATTTCCTTTCTTTACGATACCCAATTCATTTCTTATTCCCATATCGACCAAATCCAATCTTGCATTGATGCCATCCTTAGACTTTCCCGGAACACTGAGTAACGTACCGATAACACTATCAAAGACATTTTTTTCGATATACATCACATCGAGAAAATGTCTTATATACAATGACTTCCAATATGGCAATTCAAAGAAAATTGACTTTTTCTTCCACCCAGTTTTGACAACCTCTCCCGCAAATGGTTTTCCAAATTTATTGGTCAAACCTTGTACTTTTTCCAATATTTGATATCCAGTCGGTGCTTTTGGAGCAGTACCTTCCTCTAATTTTCCATTGAATGCATTTATCCACCCACGATAATGATGACTAAAAGGTAAAAATCTACGATGTCCAAGAAAGACGTTTTTCTTACAATGTTTCAACCGCATCCAATCTGTACTCTCTTCACATATAGGATAAGCACACTGACCTTTAATGCTATACCCTGATAAATTACCATATGCTGGAAAATCATTAATTGTGCCGAACAACATAGCCCTCAAATTGAAACATTCTTTCTTATACCCATCATAAACTTCCACACATGACTCCCATAACTTTTTTAAATCTTCAATTAAAGGGGCCAAGAAAACATTGATATCATTCCCCGGTTGTTTGGGTCCATAAATTAACAGAGACAACATCATAAACTTGCGCTTCATACATAACAATAGAGGTAGGTCATAAATCAACAAAATCACAGGCCACGTGCTGTCTGATATGCTTTGAAGACCATGTGGATTCATTCCATCAGTAGAAAGTGCAAGTCGTAGATTTCTTGACTCTCTACCAAAATCACTCGTGATCAATTTTTGCCCATTGTGGAGAATCTGCAACGTGGCGTAACTTTCCATCTCTAATTCTTTCATCTGGATGCCATGTCAGGTGTTTTGAATCTTCTTCACTGCGATAGATTCGCGTAAATCTTGGTATTATAGGAAAATACCACACGACTTTTGCTTGAGTAGATTCTTTCTTCTTATATCGAGAGACATTGCATTTCGGACACGCCTTTAGTAATTCATATTCTTTTCGAAATAAAATGCAATCGTTAGGACACGCATGAATCCTTTCGTAATTCAAGCCAATAGAGCATAAAATTTTTTTTGCCTCGTAGATTCGACTGGGAAGTTCATTATCATCAGGCAACATATCTTTTAAGAGTGTTAATAATTATGTGAAGCTTTTATCAGACCATACATTTCTCGTTTTAAGTTGTACAACTTTAATATCGCCAAAAGTCTTGTGAATTTAGTACAGCCATTATATAATGGTTTCTCTGCATCACTCAACAAACTCTCAAACATTTTAGGACAATCCCAAAGATATTCTTCAACTGCTTTTGCAATATCTTCAACTCGGTCCTGCTCATATGTATCTGTGTCGAAATAATTATTTGAATCATATGTCGCATCACTGTCAAAATAAGTGTTTCCTTTTTTTTCTCACCATGTTTTATCCAACATGTATAGCTTTTATCAATTCCATGCCATACTAAATGCCCTTCCAATTCATCTGCTCTAACGCGTTTTCCAAAACAACATTTTAAACAAGGACAAGTGATTCGACTTGGGTCTTTTGCATTCTTCACTGCAAATTCAACAAACTCCTTCACTCCATTTTCACACTCTTTTGACATTCGATTCGATGACATCCATTTCTGGTCCATTTTAATTATATGACCTATATGAATGCAGTAAGAACAAATCAATCTATAACAAATTTATCAAAAAGATAACGGAACAGATCGAACAAATTTTTTATGATTTATCATGTAAGAATTTATGAATTCAGTGTTACACAAATTTATCAATGTATAGACTATAGTATATATAGACTAATATTGGAAAATGGAAACCAAGGTCCAAGGTCATGCATACAAGTCTGATTTCAAAACAGAACAGATCAAACAAATTTCAAAACAGAACAGATTTATTATCAAAAATTTTATATGCATGGTTTATCAGGTAACAATTTATCAGTTTTAGAGACAATAACAAATTAATAAATTAATACAATACCTGAGACAACAATCACTCAGTAAAAATGGGCGCAAAGTAGAGGAGAGGAATGTTCGTAATAGGGTTCGAAGGGATATAACGTATTAAATATGTTTTTATTTATTTATTTATTTATTTATTTATATATAACTGCTTATAATTTTACAGCGCTTTTGTCAATAAGCGCTGTAAAAAGCTTTCAAAAATTAAATTTGAAAACATTTACAGCACTTTCTAAAAAAACGTTGTAAATATAGTGTGTCGGCGCTATATTTTACAGCGCTTTTATCCATAAGCGCTGTAAACTGCTTTTAAAATTTAAATTTTAAAACATTTACAGCGCTTTTATATAAAGCGCTGTAAATGTAGCGCTATAAACATTATATGAGAGCGCTATATTTTACAGCGCTTTTGCGCTAAGCGCTGTAAACATTATGTGAAATCGCTATGACCCTACAACAGCGCTTTTCTGTAAATCCTAAACCCTTCATGACCCTACAACAACGCTTTTTCTAAGGCGCATGTCATTAAAGCGCTGTTGTATCCACCGTTATTTTTAAAATATTATACAACAACGCTTTTAGTTATTAAGCACTTTAAAATGTGCGCTGTAAAAGGCCATTTTTGGTGTAGTGTAATGACTTCACTTTGTCCCTATAAACTTGATACTTGCTTAACATGACATTCCACCTGCTTTTACTCTCCTCTTGCAAAGCCCTAATTTTCATATTTTGTGTATATTTCAAAATAGAAATAAATTTTGTGGCCAACCATTTGGTTTGCACCGTCTATTCTTGGCAGTCCTGTGGCATGTATGGTAGCCTTATAACTCACAACTTGAAAATAGTTCTTTTGTGACGACTTACCAACACTCAAATGGAACGAGCAACCAAGCATATGAAGGTGCAAATACGAGAATGGGGGTTGAATTGTGTTTGCCAAAGTTGATAACTTTTTTATAATTTATAAATAAACGAAAAACTAGTTTGGTTTTTGGTGACTTACTTGGAGTAGAAGCAATCGGATTTAGAGGCAACAAGCAATGAAAGTATAATTAACTTGACACAAATTTATCCTGGTTCACCACTAACTTGGCTACATCCAGTCCCCACATTCAGAAGGCTTTAATCCACTAATTCAAATACCTTGAATTACAAAGCACCTAATCCTCTAAGCCAGTCTTACCAAAGAGCCTGACAACCCCAGGCTTTTGAGGAACAAACCACCTTAACTCGACAAGCCAAGTCTTCTCCTAACAACCTGACAACCCCAAATTGAATAAGGAACTAAACCACTATCGGGTTCGAAAACAAGAGATTGGAACTTGAGTAATTGCTTCGGAAAAGCTGATAATAATAATAACTCTCACACTCTAAGAAAAGAACACTCATAAAATATTTATAACTTGAAACAAGTATTTCTCTCTTTGAACTCTAAGACTACTCTTTTCTGCTTTTCGATGCTTTTCTTCTTCAACCTTGAGTATCTATTTATAGTTAAAATTTGGACTTCAATTTAGTCCTTGTTTAATTCTGAATTGTATTTTGTTCAGATTGCGTTTGTAAATTCTTCAAATTTATTTTGTTCTTTTTTTGTTTAGATTGAGATTGTAAATTTGTTATAGATAAATCTTGATCAAATCATCTACAAATCTTGACCATAAGTTCTTTCATACTTTTTAAAGTCAAATATATTGTTCTCACAAAATAATTTTGTTAACATCAAAACTCTAATTGTAAAACCAACTTGGTTCCAATAATCTCCCCCTTTTTGATAATGACAAAACTTGTATTTTTTATAACAACTTTTCTTTGTATTTCTTTGACTCCACTTAACTTGGGGCTCCCCCTAAGTCTAAGTATTTTCTCCCCACTTTAACAAATATCTTTCTCCCCCTTTTTTTCATCAGACAAAAAGATATGAAATTGTGATTTTTTTTTCTCTTTTTTTTTTATTTTTTATTTTTTTGTGAATAATATGAATATAACATATTACAAGAAAATATAAAAAGTAATTTAAAACTAAACTACTTTGAAGTGATTATAATATCAGTCAGATATGAAGGTAAGGTTTAGGTTTTTCTTGATGAAGTCAAACCTATCTTCAGGTAGTGGTTTAGTGAATATGTCAGCCCATTGGTGTTGAGTGTCTACAAACTGAATGTTTAGTACCCTTTTTTGAACAAAGTCCCTAATGAAGTGATATTTGATCTCTATGTGTTTAGCTCTAGAATGTAGTATAGGGTTTTTGGTTCGAGAAATGGCAGAAGTGTTATCACAATAGATGGGAATGTTGGTTTCTAGGATTTTGTAGTCTTCTAGTTGATGTTTCATCCAAAGTAGTTGAGAACTGCACCTAGTTGCTGAAATGTATTCAGCCTCTGCTGTTGACATTGCAATTGTGTTTTGTCTCTTATTTGACCAAGATATTAAGTTGTTACCTAAAAAGGTGCATTTTCCACTAGTGCTCTTTCTCTCAAATTTATCTCCAGCATAATCAAAATCACAATATCCACTAAATTTGTACTTAGGATATTTCTTGTAGAACAAGGTAAGGTTCATAGTGCCTTTTAGGTATCTAAGGATTCTCTTAACAATAGTTAAATGTGATTCTCTAGGGTCAGCTTGAAATGTTGCACATACACTAAACATGATGTCAGGTCTATAAGCGGTATGGTAAAGTAGGGATCCTATCATTCCTCTATAGGTTTTTTGGTCAACTTTTTGGCCGGAATCATCTTTTTCAAGTGAACAAGTAAGGTGCATTGGTGTTGCCATAGGTTTGCAATCACTCATCTTAAACTTCTTGAGAAGCTCTTTTGTATATTTAGTTTGATGAATGTATATATCTTTTTGACTTTGTTGAATTTGTATCCCTAAGAAGAACTTAAGGTCTCCCATCATACTAATTTAAAATTCATGTTGCATTAATTTAGAAAACTCTTGGCAAAGTGCCATTAGTAGATCCAAAAATAATTTCATCAACATAATTTTGAATAATAAGAATGTCATCTTATATTGATTTTCTAAAAAGTGTATTGTCTACTTGTCCTCTTTCAAAGTTATTTTTAAGCAAGAAGTTACTAAGTCTATCATACCACGCCCTATGTGCTTGTTTTAGACCATACAAAGATTTTCTAAGTTTAAAAACATGATTTTCAAATTCAGAACTTTCAAAACCTAAGGGTTGCTTAACATAGACTTCTTCACTGATATAACCATTTAGAAAAACCCTTTTAACATCCATTTGAAATAATGTAATGTTATTATTTGCAGCAAAAAAAAGTAGGATACAAATAGCTTCTAACCTGGCCACTGGAGCAAATGCCTCAGTGTAATCGATACCCTCTTGCTAACGTAGCCTTGTGCGACAAGTCATGCCTTGTTTTTTACCATTTCACCTTTCTCATTTAGCTTGTTTATGAAAACCCACTTGGTTCCAATAATGTTCTTCTCAGGTCTAAGTACTAGATCCCAAACATCATTCCTCACAAATTCATTTAACTCTTCTTACATTGCAAGAATCCATCCATCATTTGCCAATGCTTCATCAATAGAGGTAGGCTCAATTGATGAGAGGAAGCCAAACAAACTGGTGTCTTTAAGTGATGATCTGGTCCTCAAAGGATCACATTTACTTCCAATGATTAGAGTTTCAGGATGAGATGATTGGTACTTCCATCTAGATCTTTCTTTTGATTCATCTTGACTATTTCTGACTTGATCAGATTCATCCTTTGAAGATTTTTCATATTCATTCTGATTTGCTCGTATTCTCTATTTTTTCAAGTTCTTATGGATTGTCTACATCTGCTTCCTTTGGTTCTGGTAAACATGCACTATCATCATCTTGCTTTGAATTTTCAAGGTCAAGCTTTTTGTCATCAAATTTAACATGTATGGATTCTTCCACAATATGAGTTTCCCTATTAAACACTCTATAAGCCTTGGATCTTTCAGAGTATCCAATGAAGGTACACTTTTGAGATCGAGAATCAAATTTACCAAGGTTATCTTTAGTGTTCAACATATAACAAGTACAACCAAATTGTTTAAAATAAGAGATATTAGGCTTTTTACCTTTCTACTATTCATATGGTATTTTATTCAATATATATCTAATATATACTCTATTTTGAATATAACATGCAGTATTAATTGGATCTCCTGGAACAGTAGGTGCAGTGTATCCTTTGACTACCATCTTCCATAATTCAGGATCTTGAGATATGAAGAAACTTCTCATTCTGTCCTTCCAATACTCAAATCTTTCTCCATCAAATAGTGGTGGTCTGTTGATGTTGCCTCCCAAATCATCTTTGGATTCTTCCACGTTGAACCCCTTGGAACTTTCCTCAAACACTGTTAAGTGCTCTGCCTTGAGACCGAGCTCTAATGCCAATTGAAGGTGCAAACACGAGAAGGGGGGGTTGAATTGTGTTTGACTAACTTGAATACTTTTTCTGTTTTTGCAGTTTTATAACAAAACCTGATGTATGAATCAAACAGAGTTAGCAGTGGATATAAATTAAAAATAAAAACACAGAATTTTATACTGGTTCACCGTTAACGAGGCTAAGTCTAATCCCTTCACTTTGAAGGATTTCACTAATTCAACAATCTTGAATTACAACAATACCACTGACCCTCCAAGTTAGTCTTTTCCTACCAATCTGACAACCCCAGATTGTAGAAGGAATTACAATGCCTTGAATCTAATTGCTAAGTAATCTGCTACCCCTTCTGATTCACTCAGATTGTAGACTCTAATTGAACAACTTAGAATTAACACAAGGGAAAGAAAAACACAAGTGCTTGCTTATGGAAAGCTGGAACTCACAATTAACCTCACAGAAAACTTGAGTGTTTGTTTTGGAAGTGTATGACTCTTCTGTGATTTTTCGATGTTAAGTATTCTGCCTTGAGCCTCCTTTTATAGATGCAGATTAGGGTCTCTTCCACGTTTAAATTCGAGCTGTATCTTGCTAGATAATTTTGCAAAAATACTTTGACTAATCGGGCTTCACTTAAATAAAAAACATATCTTTTTATGCTACGAATTGCCTTTCAAAAATAACTTTGACCAATTCTGACTTTAATTAATTCTGGAACAAATCTTTCTTACCGCCAATAGCTTCTGAATTCCACAAGTCTTCAATTTATTTTTGTATAAAATCCTTTTTAATACTTTGATCAAATTTTAATCAAATCTCCACCGATTATCATAATGATTAAATCTGAACCCTTTGATCTTCTGCTCTCATCCATATCTGGACCATACTAAGTGATCTGCTGTGATCCTCTGATTTCGGCCAACCCTAGACCACACTTTATGATCTTATGATCTTCTGATCTCAGCCAACCTGGACTAGCAAACTGATCTGCTGGGATCCTCTGATCTCGGCCAATGCTGGACCATGCATTCTGACCTTCTGATTTCGGCCAACACTGGGCCGTTGTCTGATCTTCTGATCTCAGCCAACACTAGGCCATATTCTTAAATCTGGACCATTTATCTGAACCTTTTCCTTCTGATCTAGACCAATTCTGAATTGGGTTTGGATTGAACTGAAATTAAATCTAGACAAATGATATTTCAGTCTGGACATTTTACTTTCTGATTTGGATGAGGTCTGGATCATATCTGGACATCATTTCTTCTGGTCTGGACTTAGTTTCATACCCTGAACCATGCTATCTTCTGGTCTAGGTCAAATCTGGATTGAATCTCTTGTTCTGGACCCATTAATTTATCCTCTGATTAAGTCTGGATCAAGTCTGGACTATTTATCATTTCACTGCCAGGACATCTTCTGGTCAGAATAACTTCTGGACTAAGTCTGACTAATGATTCCTTCTGGTCTGGATCAAGTCTCCCTCTGGCAGGCTTCCTTTTAGTCTGGTCCAGGTCTCCTTCTGACTTTGCTTCCTTCTGATCTGGGCCAGCAAAGATATCCTCTGGTAATTTTAGGATGTATCCTCTGGTACCTTCTGGATGCATTATCTTATGTCTTCATCTTCTGCCTCTGGAAACTTCATCTTCTGGTGGCATTTAATGTAATAATTCAAGGTACAAAATAAGATTACATGGAGTGCTTTTGTAAACATCAAAATCCTAAGTACTTAGAACAAACTTGGTTCCAACATAAACTTCTCAGCCTGTCTTTCCAATACTCAACGTTCTCCATCAAACAAAGGTGGTCTGTTGATGTTTCCTCTGGTAGCTTCTTCACTGAATCCAGACATATTGAATCCTTGGGTTTTTTCTCAAACACTGTAAAGTGCTCAGCCTTAAGACCGAGCTCTGATGCCAATTGAAGGCGCAAATATAAGGAGAGTTGAATTGTGTTTGCCAAAGTTGATAACTTTTTGATAATTTATAAATAAATTAAAAACTAGTTTGGTTTTTGGTGACTTAATTGGAGTAAAAGCAATTGGATACAAGGGCAACAAGCAACAAAAGCATAATTAATTTGACACATAGATTTATCCTGGTTCACCACTAACTTGGCTACATCCAGTCCCCTCATTCAGAAGGCTTTAATCCACTAATTCAAATACCTTGAATTACAAAGCACCTAACCCACCAAGCCAGTCTTCCGAAATAGCCTGACAACCCCATACTTTTGAGGAATAAACCACCTTGACCCGACAAGCCAAGTCTTCTCCTAACAACCTGATAACCCCGGATTGATGAAGGAACTAAACCACTATCGAGTTGGATACAAGATATTGAAACTTGAGTAATTGCTTTTGAAAAGCTGATAATAATAATAACCCTCACACTTTAAGAAAAGAACACTCAGAAAATATTTCTAACTTGAAACAAGTATTTCTCTCTTTGAACTCTAAGACTATTCTTTTATGCTTTTCGATGTTTTTCTTCTTCAACCTTGAGTATCTATTTATAGTTAAAATTTGGGCTTCAATTTGATCCTTGTTTAATTCTGAATTTTCATTTGTTTAGATTGCATTTGTAAATTTTTCAAATTGATTTGTTCGTTTTTGGTTAAGATTGAGATTGTAAATTTGTTATAGATAAATCTTGATCAAATCCTCTTCAAATCTTCTACAAATCTTGACCATATCTTCTTTCATACTTATTAAAGTCAAATATATTGTTCTCATAAAATAATTTTGTCAACATCAAAACTCTAATTGTAAAATCAACTTGGTTCCAACATCATACACTTAATCACAAGTCTTCTACTTTCATTCTTCTTAATGTACACATTTTTCTTATATTGCATAGTATACTTTTTAATAGCAGTTCTAACTTGATCAACAAAAGTAAAAACTTGTTCTTACGTAAATTTAACTGCATTCTTATCCAATCCTCTTCATGCAGTACATTAATTTATTCCTAATCCTCATCATACTCACTGTCATCAATTGATACATCATCATCATCATCTACGTTCTCACTCCCAACACCATCAATATCATCAAATTCTTCAAAAGATTCTTCACCAACATTACCTTTATACTTAGGCTCATCTTTATCTTCCCCTTTTAATGGAACATAACCTTCCCCTACAGCCTCAACAATAGTCTCACATCCACTAGGTTCATGGAAATTTGTCTTTTCTATTTATATATCAGCATGTCTATGACCTTTAAACTCATTATTAAACCTAAGGACATCTCTATCACGTTGTAGTTGTCGGAGAACTTCAATTAACTCTTTCTCTAGATATGTATGCCATAACATATAGTCTTATGAGTAGAGTTGTCAATTTGTCAAGCCCTGTATATATTTGGCCTCAACCCACATGTTGGAGGGGGCATAAAAACCTTATAAAAAAAGGCCCATTAAAAGAAAGTCCCTAATGCAAAAAAGCCCACAAAATTCGATGGGCTTAGAGGGCCCATTTTCAAATAAAAATCAATAATATTTTTGAAATATTTCTTTTCGATTTTTTTTTAAAAAAAATTTTGCAGTTTTTTTTCCTATTTTTATGGTCTCCTCGTCTAAAGTTTAATAAAGCATAGCATATATGATATGACAACAATTACTTCATACAAGTTTATGAGTTTTCACTATACAAATTAGTAGATTGTAGGGTTTATGAGGGGAATGATACAAGCAAATAAATTCACCATCACTAGTTGATTCATGGATTCTCATATCATAATACTATGTCAACAAAGTAATGAATAAAAACATAACAAACATTCAAAGGTATTTTCACACAAACAGTTTCAAATATAATACGTAATCATGCAAACGTCTATTACAAAGAGCAAGAGCCAATAGAGTTGTAGACACAACTAACAAGTAAACCAATTGAAATGAAGTAGTGTCTTTCCATCCAGAAGCCTCATGAGTTAAGGATACTAGTATTAGATTCATTCTCACAAATAGAAGCATTTTATCTATCCTCATTTAGAAAAAAAAACCAATAGAAACAATTAGACAATCAATCGTGAGATAATTTGGTAAGATTAAAAAATTAGAATACTAAATATTACCATTTAGATTTCCAAAAAATCCATGTAACCAGTTTCGAGTACAAATCAACATTTGGATGTGTTCAGGAAGAGTGGAACTTCTGTATATGGTGAGAACACGTCTATCAATACTAAAAGAAGACTTTGATGCCACTGTTGTGATAGAAATACGTAACACATCTCATGCTATTTAGGAGAGTACAAGATACTTTTTCTCGTTAACTTTCCAGTAAAGAAGTACCTCAAAATCTTCATAGTGCTATTCATGAACTTCAATTGACTTTTCTTCAAAATATAGATCTAATTCACTCTTCCCATTGTTAGATGTAGGCTGATTATGAAAAGTTTTAAAACCCAATAATGTATGAAAAAAATCAATATCATTATCAGTAATCTAAAAACAAGAAGGGTTGAAATGAAATAAAGTTAATTACTGTTTTAGAATAAAAATCCTCACACTTATGATTTTATATTTCTTAGTCTTACTTCCCTCTCTGGATGACTTCGACAATGGGATGGAATCTTGGGATGATTGAGAGAGTACAACACTTTGATTATTGAAAATGCTCACATATTCTTGATAAAGAACTCTAAAACTGTCCTCCACATTCTTAAGCTTAATGTTGCAGGTTGATGCATCAAGGGTAGTGTAACAATACTTCAAAAAGGGAACCTTCAAGCGTGGGTCAAGAATAACTGCAAAGGCTAGTACTACACTATAATTTTTCCAATATTTGTCAAATTTTGTTTTCATATTCGTAGCCATCTTCTTTATAACATCATCATCTTTATCTTGGTTTTCTTCTAAGATGCACTGTTCTTTCCACACTTGCGTAAAATACAAGTTTACAGTTGGATATGATGATCTTGAGATCAATTTTGTGATTTCATAAAATGGTTCTAAGAACTCACATATGCTTCCCCCCTTTCCCATTCCTCATCAGATGGACAATGTTTATAATTCCTATCTGCCACCTAGAAAAACTCAAATGCTTTTTTATATTTTAGGGCACTTAAAATGTGTTATTCCACCTTGTAGACACATATAATCTTAAACCACTGCTAATGCTTATTCCCGCATTATTGACACAATCTTTAAACTTGATCATCTTTCAATCAGAACCTTTAATATACTTGACACTATCTCTAATTTTCTTGAGTGCTTCATTGGCCAATTTTAAACCCGCTTGAACAATTAAGTTGAGTATATGGGCTGAACATCGAATATAGAAATACTCACCATCACATATCAAATTGTTTTGTACACATAAATGTTTTTTCAAATGGTCTTGCATGTTTTCATTGGAAGAGGCATTATCCAACGTAATAGAAAATATTTTCTTATCTATTCCCCATTGCTTTAAGCAATCAAACAAAGTGGCTTCCAATACCATACCATTGTGTGTGGGGGTTTCATTCGACAAAAGTTGAGAACACTACTGGTTAACTTCCAATGTTCATCAATAAAATAGGCGGTTAAACAAATATAACCCTCACTGGTAGATGCTGTCCAAACATCTGAAGTAAGAAAAATTTTATTTGGAATCCTACCCAAGATATACTTAAGCTTAGTCTTCTTTTTGTCATATATTTTCTCAATATTCGACACAATGGTATTCCTAGAGACCATTTCGGCATAAGGATTCAAATAATGCACCCATACTCGATAATTCTCATACTCAACAAAGCTAAAAGGAAGGTCATATGCAATAATAGCTTCAGCAAGCAAATCACAGTGGGTTTTTTGGTTGATTCTAATCATGTTAGAAGGTTCATCTTGAGTAAAAAGGTTCAACAAGATACTCTTACAAAGAGAAACATGACAAATTAGATGTGAAGTCCCATAATTGTCCCCGAAATTAGGATTTTTTCCAACACTAAATTCATTACTACAAAAATTGCATGCAACGTTTTCAATCCCATCTTCATCTTTACCAATTTTTGTAAAAAAATTCCAAACAGTGGACATTGTTTTCTTACGTGTATTATCGGTATTTCCAAATACTACAAAAGGAGCTTCATCAACCACTTCATCTTCTACATTCACATTTATACCCATAGACTCCATACTATAATCTAAAAGCAAGTTCCTATGCATTTAAACAAATAACATACAATTAAACATTCTCATAGATGATCAGTTTGAATAAATGTATCTAAACACAAATCAAACACAAATCAGTCCCATAATATAAGATTCTGGTATTTATATTGTATAAAATTTTTATTTTATAAACCAAAAGCTACTAAAAAACTTATATTTGATTTTTTGTTTTAAGGAACTACAAAACTAAAACTGATAGCTAAACAGAATAGGGTTTATTCTTCTAGTTTCCAATGCTAGAAAAGTATGTAGTAAATAAGAAACCTGTAACACCCCGAGTTTAAAACACAGCGCGAGTGTATTTTTTTTTTTTTAAAACGAATACATAAATAAAAGAGTTTTCAGAATTACGTTTCAAGGAAATTAAAATCAATTCAAATAAATATCATTCGACTTCGTAATCAAAAATAGTAAGGAATTTAAAACAGCAACATCACAATTAAATCGAATGAGATATTTATGGAAATTTGATCTTTATAATATACTAAAATAAAGATACATCAAAATATTTATCAGAGTGCGGAAGAGTTTTACAATAATTCCCAAAATGAATATTTACAACCATAGAGTTCAAAACCCTATACATAAGTCTACTCTGATCATACCCAAAGCTACAGTAGCATTACAATATTCACAAGTCTTTTCTTCACCCAGCTGCTCATCTCTTTGCATAGCCCATAAGTAAAGATCAAGGGAAACTAACGACGTTCCCTGTCGTTAGTATGACCATCAGGGGTACGGGTTTGAATCCCATCTGAGGGCAAAGCCCAATTTTCCACAATAATTGTAAAGGGTCACCGACCGAAAATAACAATTACGACATAGCATTTATAACAGCAATATCAAACATATTCAGGCCACATTAGAAAATGATGATGATAAATAAGGATGCTAAATTTTGAAATACATGACATTTGTACTTTGCAAAACAGCAACTAAATAAGTATGAAAATCATGATGTAAGCACAAACATCAATTCATCAGAAATTACAGATTTCCAGAAAGTACTTACTCACACAACAATTCTCAACCATCATCATAAAACCAAAACGAGACCCTCCGGTCAAACACTCCGATGCAATATGTATATGCTCATGTTCATAAATTCTTGGAATCACCAAGGTGCAGTCGCTTACAGACCAGCACAATTTAACGGCCCTCATGACCAGGGTGCAATCGCATACAGATCAGCACTAGTGCAGTCGCATACAGACCAGCACTCGTGCAGTCACTACAGACCAGCACGTTTGACATAAACCAAGGTACAATCACTACAGATCAGTACCTAGTGCAATCACTACAGATCAACACTCGTGCAATCACTACAGATCAGCACGTGGCTGCGCATTTCAGGGTACAGACACTACAGTCCAGTACCAGTGCAGTCGTTTATCTGACCAACACTTATATACCAAGGTACATTCACAGATTAGTACCTAGTGCAATCACTACAGATCAGCACTCGTGCAATCACTACAGATCAGCACGTGGATGTGCATTACTCTATGGCCCATCGCGGGTACCACCTGACTATGCCATGCATGAATATGCATTGTTTCAATCATACTTTTCTTGTCAATGAAAGATAAAAAAACTTTGTATTACCAAATGTATTGCACAAAGTTAAAAATGAGATGTTTAGAGCATCGAATTGCATTAGGGAACCAAAATGTGTATTGACATTCAAATAGGTTCCTTCAGCAAAATAGTAAAGTCTAATTCCAGTTTTAACTTGAAGCAAGAACATACTTTGATCAGGGTAGTCAAGAATCCTCCAACAGATAGTACATTTCACCACCTTTCTTGCAAATCTTTATAATCTGAAAGAATAATATAAAATATGCAAAGACTACCAAATGTGAGATTTAATTTGATAAACATTACCAAAAAGTGCCAGACAATAGTTGAGCAACCCAATAGAAACATGTTTAATAGGATTGTATTTTTTCTCTCTCATTTTTTAGCACATACATAAGGATTATGAGAAGATTATGGCCCCTTATTTTAGGATCTAAATAGGATTCTTAGTGAGACATATAGCATATATATTATCATAGGGTATCTCAATAACAATGTCATGAAAACAAATTGAATCTCAACAACAAAAGAGTAGAACTCAAAAATAGAAGGAAGAAGAATACCTCAACAAAATAAAACAATATGATATATTACCTGGAACAACGAAGACAAGAGAAGGTTGTGCCATGACGATGGTGAACAAGAAATCAACGGTAAAGGTAATAAAATAGAGGTCCAACAACAAAAAAGTAACAGAGCTCAGAAAATCAACCGTGACGATGGCCTGAATTGACCATGATAGTGGTCGAAACCAAACGAACGGAGGAGAAATTGAACATCGCGCGCCACTTTGATTCTAAGGTTCCATGGGTAAGAGTTGGTTCAGATTGTGAAAACTGAAAATTGAAAAAGAATAGTTAGTATTATTATTGTCTTTTTTTACTTTTTCCTAAAATCCAAATAGACATTTATAAAATAAAATAGAACAAAATCAAAAAATTTCATAAAAAAACAAAATAAAATATGCAAGACAATTCAAATGCCATTTTCGAATTTCTTCTTTTGGGTATGTAGAAGAGATGTTAAATACCATCAGAAAATCACTCACACAAATGCAAGGTCGGGAGTTTGAAACTGGAACATAATGTTCAAGATAACAATATCGACATTTGCTAGTTGAGCTAAGAATTAAAAACTGTAGAACGAAAAACACAAGAAAAGGTAAGGGTTTGAATTGTGTTTTATTTTAAAAACGGTTTTATCATAAATGTTGAAAAATAGAGCTACACAACCGATTTGTCCTAGTTCGTCACCAACACAGTAGCTACGTCCAAGCCCTTCAACGAGAAGGATTTCGTCCACTAGTTCACAAATTGACTGTGTTCAAGTCTTCACAAACTTCTAGCTTAGTATAGTCAAGCTGTTGAGGGATGCAGACACTATTGAGCTAGGTTATAAAAGAAATATTTAACGGTTTTCTGAATAATTCTCATAAAAATATTCTCAGTACTTAGAAAAGATAAAAGATAAGGAGCAAGAGTGTAGAGATGGTTGTATAATGCTTATTGTGGTACGTTGTTGCTTGTGCTTTTCAATGAATGTTGCATGTTCTTTTATAGATATTTTTAGAGTTTTTTGTCGTTGTCCTAATTGCAAGAAATCAATTTGTATCATGAATTTTATCAAATCATTTTAGATTGATTCGCCAATAAACCTTGTCAAATCTATCCTTGAAATTGAGTATGTGAATCTTGATATGCTAACAGAAAGAACATAAGATATTATGATCAGAGTATGACACATAGACCTTCAAACAAATATAAATTCAGGGTGTTTAACAAAGGATGCGCAAAATATTTGTCTTCTACAGAGAGTTGACTTATCGGAGCGTTGACTATTATCAAAGCATTGACTTTTAAATAGAGTCAAACGATCAGATGTTTGGCACATTTTATCATAGGCAGAAGATTAGTTGCTTGTCACACTTATTAGAAGCATAATAGTAAGATGCTTATTATAGTCGTTAGAGCCAAACTAATAAGAGCATTGCATGCAATAACAAAATCACTAGAGGTGCATTTCAGAGCGCTTTCACCAGACTTATGGTATGGAAATCAAAATAGAGTCTTGGTGTTTGTTTAATTTAGATAAAGTATCAGAGGATGCAGCGTGAACTCATAAGGAATAACTTGTTGTGAAACTGTATACTAAAACAAAACATTAGTGCTTTAAATTGTTCCCACAAAATAATGTTGTTAAACAACATGGTTGTAACGACCTCCTTTTTTATAATGACAAACATCTATTTTTGTGAAATTTTTTTAATTTTACAAGAGTAAAAAGATTAACATAGAATATCACAACAAGGATCCCCCTTCATATATGCACGTCTAAACGTAAACAAGATGAGAGATATTCTGACAAGATAGTTGATAAGCATTATTAGTTGAATTTAAAAACAAAGATCTTGAAATTTTCATGCTTTAAAATTGTTCAAAAATATTCTCCTCCTTTTATCATCAGACATAAAGAGTAGCGTAGCCAACAAGCATAATAGCAAGAAAAAAGTACAACAAAAAAAATACACATAGACAAACAAAAGAAAAAAAAATACAACGAACTACAAATTTAGGTTAGTCAGCCTAGCTAAGATTAAACTTAGGATAGTCTAAATGTTCTCCTGATTTTTGGTTGTGTGTTCCATGAACACCTCTGTCTTAACTTCTAGTTGATCAAAATCTTCCTTTTTGACATATTGGGAATGATTGAAACGAGGCCAAAATGAGTTGCAAATTAAACTTCTGGAGGTAGATTTTGCAGATCCTGGAGCAGCAGCAGTAGGAGCATCCAAGAAGGGTATCTCAATTTGTGGAATGATCACGGGGAACTGCAATGGTGCTGATGGAGCAACCATTGGGCTTTCGAAATGAACACTACTATAGAGATGGGTCTTCCCGTGATGAGCCGTTAACATGGCTTTTAGGAGCTTTCTGGTCCCGATTGCTCTGGGCTCTTTGAAGCTATAGGATCCATAGATAGAGAATCTCACCTATTAATCTAAAAGCTGTAGCATTCCAAGAGGCCAACTATATTCGATGATCCATGATATCCCTATCCAATTGGTGACAAACAAGAGGACGTTGTTCCACTAGTTGGAAACATCACTAAGGTCGAAACATTGAGCATTCCTATTTTGTGTTGAAATGATTTTGGCAATAGGAGAAGTAATGAATAAGTCGAGGTTAAGAAAGCCTGAGGGAATGAGGTCTAGCGGGATGGTGGAGGTAACACATTCAAAGTGAAAATGGGGTGAGGAAGGAGTAGATGAGTCTTCTTATAGTGTAACAGAGACTAAGTTAATGAGGACTAAAGGCAAACACGAGAATGAGGGTTGAATTGTGTTTGACTAAGTTGGATTATTTTTGCTAATTTATTTAAAACGGATTCGGGTTTGATGACTTACTAAGAATAAAAGTAGTAGAAATTGGGTTTAGTGATTAGAGGTACAAATAAAACAAGAATTGAAGAATTAAAGCGACACAAGAATTTATCCTTGTTCACCACCAACTTGGTAGCTACGTCCAGTCCCCTCACTTAGAAGGATTTAATCCACTAATTCAAAACGTCAATTACACAACACCTGACCCTACAGGCCAGTCTTCTCAAAACAACCTGACACCTACAAACTTTTTAAGGAACACAAACACTTTGACTCTACAAGCCAAGTCTTCTCAACACAACCTGAAAACCTACAGATTTCTTAAGGAACATGAAAGCTACTATCAGGTTGGGTTACAAGAGTTTGAAACAAATTGGTTTGCTTCTAACAAGCTTATTATAACAATGACTCTCACACTAGAAAACACTTTTGAAAATATTTCTTTTGAGCAAGTGTTTCTCTAGACCTTAACCTTATGAACTCTAATGACTAAGGAAATTTTGTGCTAAAAAATTCTTTTATTTTCTTTTTTCATCCTTGAGTATCTATTTATAAAATATGTTAGAGTTTCTCCTTTGTCCTTGCAAAATCTAAATCATATCTTTGCAAATAATAAATGTATCTTCTTGTAAACAATTCTTGATCATATCTTCTTGTAAATAACTCTTTTTTTTTTGTAGATTATTATCAACTATTCTTGTAAATAATTCTTGATTAAATCTTCTAGTAAATAATTCATATCTTCTTGTAGATAAATCTTGATTAAATCTTCTTGTAAATAATTCATATCTTCTTGTGATAAATCGTGATCAAATCTCATTGTAAATAATTCATATCTTCTTGTAGATAAATTTTGATCAAATGTTGTTGTAAATAAGTTATATGTTCTTATGATAAATCTTGATCAAATATTCTTGTAAATAATGCATATCTTCTTGTAGATAAATCTTGATCAAATCTTATTTTAGATTGTCTTATAAAACATGAATCTTTTTTCATACTCTTGCTTGATTTGAGTTGGAATGGATTCAGGTTGTTCTTGGATTTTCACAAGTTTTTGATTCAGCTATGTCTTCTTTTCACAGTTAATTCTTTCAATTTCAGCTGTTGACTTTCCATCATAGGCATTGATTTTGTTGTTGGAGTGAGATGCTGTGTTTCTTGAATAATGATAGTTAGAGACATAATTGCATAACTTAGATTTAGTGGGAGAACTTAAGTTCTTCTTAGGGATACAAATTCAGCAAAGTAAAAAAGGCATATATATTCATCAAACCAAATATACAAAAGAGCTTCTCAAGACGTTTAAAATGAATGATTGTAAACCAATGGCTACCTCGATTCACCCACTTATTCATATGAAAAGGATGAATCAGGACAAAAGGTTGACCAGAAAATATATAGACAAATGATTGGATCACTACTTTACCTTGCTGCCTCCAGATATGATATTATGTTTAGTGTGTATATGTGCGCGCAAGATGTCAGGCTAATCCAAGGGAATCTCATTTAACTGCTTTTTAGAGGATCCTTATATACTTAAAAGGTACTACCAACTTTAGCTTATTCTACAAGAAATCTACTAACTACAAATTAAGTTGCTATTGTGATGTTGATTATGCTAGAGACAAACTTGAGAGAAAAAATACAAGTGAAAACTGCATATTTCTTGGTGAAAACTTAATCTCATAGTTAAGTAAGAGACAAAGCACAATTGCAATGTCAAAAGAAGAGGCTGAGTACATTTTAACAATTGGTTGCAGTTCTCAATTGCTATGGATGAAATATTAATTGGAAGATTTCAAGACTCTAGAGAGTAGCATTCCCATATGATGTGACAATACTTTTTCCATTTGCCTAACCAAGAACCCAATCCTACATTCCAGAGCCAAACACATAGAAATCAAACATCATTTCATTAGGGACTTTGTTAAAAATGAGTATTAAATATCTAGTTTGTAACACCAAGGGCTGACATATTCACCAAACCACAAGCTGAAGATAGATTTGACTTCATTAGGAAAAATATAAACCTTACCTTTATACTTGAATGATGTTGTGCCAAGCATTGAGTAGTTTAGATTCATACTAGGATCAATTTTATGTTCTATTCATATTAGGCTATGTTTCATAAAAAAAAGTTACATAAAAAAGTTTCCCTTTCAAGTCTTGTTGTTTGATGACAAAAGGGGAGAAAGATATTTGAGAACAATAATGTACGGCAATAATTAAAAAAAATACTTGGACTTAGGGGGAGCCTTAAGTCAGGAGGAGTCAAATAATACAAGAAAAATTGTTATAAAAAATACAGTTTTGTCATCACCAAAAAGGAGGAGATTGTTAGAGCCAAGTTTGTTTTCCACTTATAGTTTTGATGTTAACAAAAGTATTTTATTAAAACAATAAATTTGGATTAATGGCTTCATTAAGTTTGCAAAATTTGGAAGAAGAAAATTTGAGAAATGTACTAAAGGAAGCGACCCGAGGAAACAACCATAGGAAGTCATCAGAGGATGAGATCAGAGGAACACAAAGTATACACGTCTCCCTCTGAACATATGCCTCTAAAAGTAACTACATCATGGATTATGAAGATTGCCTCTGATGTTTGGGTCCGATAACTTGGTTTGAAGACAACCTTTGAAAACTGAATTGGAAGCATTCCTCTAAAACCCTTGCATTTCTTTGATGTACACAAACTCAACATTCCTCTGAATAGTTCAAATCAAGGTATAATTAATACTGAAGAGATTGTTCAAATCATAAATTCAAAGCTCAAAATCCATTGATCAAAATGGTGCTACACGCTCCAAATGCTACCTCTGATATATAGCCTCTAATGTTGCACTGACTCTGAAGTTTCAACAAGGTAATTTGTCCCATGCCACTAATTCTAAGTCATGAAATTCTCTGATGTGCACAAACTCAGTATGCCTTTAAAGAGTTCATATCAATGTATAATTAATACTGAAGATATTGTTAAAATCATAAATTCAAAGCTCAAAATATGCTGATGAAAATGGTGCAACATACTCCAAATGTTGCCTCTGATATGCAGCCTTTAATGTTGGAATGACTCTGACTATCATTATTCAAGAAACACAACATCTCACTCCAATAAGAAGTAAATTCCTCTGATGGAAATTCAATGACTGAATTTGAAAGAATTAAGTATGAAGAGAAGACTTGGCCAAATAAAAAACTTGTGAAGATCCAAGAACAACCCGAATCCATTCCAACTCAAATCAAGCAAAATATATGAAAGAAGATTCATGTTTTTGAAGACAATCTAAAATAAGATTTGTTTGAGATTTATAATTCAAGAAAATCATGACCAAGTTAAAAAAAGATAAGGTCAAGATTTGAAGAAGATATGATCAAGATCTTATCAACAAGAAGATATGAATTATTCACAAGAAGATTTGATCAAGATTTATCACAAGCAGATATGAATTATTTACAAGAAGATTTGATCAAGATTTATCTACAAGAAGATATGAATTATTTACAAAAAGTTTTGATCAAGATTTATCTACAAAAAGATATGAATTATTTACAAGAAGATATGATCATGAATTGTTTACAAGAAGAAACACTCACAAGAAGATACATTTATTATTTGCAAAGATATGATTCAAATTTTGAAAGGACAAAAGAGAAAGCCTAACCTATTCAATGAATAGATACTCAAGGATGAAGAAGAAAATAAAAGAATTTTCAAGCACAAAATTTCCTTAGTCATTAGAGTTCATAAGGTTAAGGTCTAGAGAAATACTTGCTCAAATTAAATATTTTCTATGTGTTTTCTAGTGTGAGAGTCATTGTTATAATAAGCTTGTTAGAAGCAAACCAATTTGTTTCAAACTCTTGTAACCCAGCCCGATAGTAGCTTTCTTGTTCCTTAAGAAATCTGTAAGTTTTAAGGTTGTGTTGAGAAGACTTGGCTTGTAGAGTCAAGGTGTTTGTGTTCCTTAAAAAGTTTGTAGGTGTCAGGTTGTTTTGAGAAGACTAACTTGTAGGGTCAGGTGTTATGTAATTGACGTTTTGAATTAGTGGATTAAATCCTTGTAAGTGAGGGGACTGGACGTAGCTACCTAGTTGGTGGTGAACCAGGATAAATTCTTGTGTCGCTTTAATTCTTCAATTCTTGTTTTATTTCTACCTCTAATCACTTAACCCAATTTCTACTACTTTTATTCTTAGTAAGTCACCAAACCCGAATCCTTTTTAAATAAATTAGCAAAAATAATCCAACTTAGTCAAACACAATTCAACCACCTTTATCGTGTTTGCACCTTCATTTCCAACTAGAGAATTGTCCACTACATTGGCTTTTATTGGGGTGTTATCTTAATTCAAAATAAAAATCTTTTATAAATTCCATCCATATGTGTTGCCTCGTATTAAGGCGGTCACACATGATATGAAAATTATGATTTTTAAGCTTAATGATTGGCCCCAATTTGTAGAGGAGTGGATTGAAGGATCAAATTTGGAGCAATTAGTTGAGTATTCTTTGACGATGGTTGACTGTAACCTTATATCGACATTTGGAGCGAGTTTAGCTGTGTTTCACTTGGCTTTTGGAGAGATGACTCTCACTTTAGATGATGTAGGAGTTATCTTAGATATTCCTATCACTAGCCACTGCTTCTTTCCACCAAACGATATGAATGTTGATATGACTATATCGACAATAGTGGGGTGCTCATGTAAAATTGAAATGGTGGAAGGATGAGGTTTTTCCATATAATATAAGGAGAGGAAAATATCAAGAGGCTACGAGAGTCTACCTTCTACATTTGGTTGAGTGCTCTATTCTGGCTGATAAAAACCATACTCTACTAGATGAAAACATTTATTTTTATTTTGCGATGTTCCGAATTACGACAATTGGGGATGTACCATGGAGACATAATAAGACATAACACAAGACAAATTGGAGGACATATGACCAGTTTACACGTATTTTATTTTAATTTTTTTACATATAAAGTTTAATTATATTTTTATTACTATTTATAATTATATTTATTATTTATACTTATATTTTCTTTTTGTTAAAGTGTTGGATATATGAACATTTTCCTTTATAATTATGGGGATTCTAGACCTGTTCCTACTAGACTTTCTCATTCTTCTTGGTGGACCAGTAAACATTCATTGGCGGGTGGAATTGAAGAATGTTGGCAAAGGTTGGATGCAGCATTTCACTGGTCGTCCAATGCACAACAATCACTACAAGAAAAAGTGTTATTACCTAAGGCAGATTTTAGCTTTATCCACGACAAATCCGTAGGTAACCTGAAATTACCCACGGATTACCCACGGAAATGGGTCCGTAGCTATTTCGCTCGTAGGTAAATATTTATCCACGAACAATCAGTAGGATATGGGTACCTAAGGAATGTCCGTGGGTAATTTACTCACAGATTTTCCGTGGGTAAATTACCCACAGATTTTTCGTAGCTAAATTATCATTTACTCATAGAATATTCGTGGGTAATGAAAATGTGATTTACATTCTATTACCCACCAATTTTCCTATTTTGTATGTTGTTGGGCAGTTCCAGAGACAGCATCATGGTGCTGTGCAATTCCTAGAGCATCTCCAAGGTCAAAAGTATTGTATACAGTTGATCTATTTCCGCGAAAAACTCAAGTTGACGCGCTGCCTACATCGAATATGTTAGAAATGCCTTGAATTTGTTAAGAATGCTTAAGTGCAAACAAGAAAAATACACTTAATTTCATTGTTGTATAGAACATCAATATCATACCAAATAGTATCCACTTAGCATCCTAACATATCGCTTTAAGGTCGGTCGGCTTGTGGAAAATCCGGTCCAATAAGCATTTGGGCTGTCAGCATACCTATAAGAAATCATCAAAATGTGTGTAAGTGGTTTAACAGATCATAATATTCATAATGAACCAGGTTCATAAGGCAAGAAGAATTTGTAGAAAAGATTTTAAAATAAATGCATGAAATTATATAATAACAGGTTCCTTACCTTTACTAATGGAGTAAGCAACTTATATGCTAGCACAATAGAAGTAACAGGTTTGTGAGCTTCACTTATATCAGAAACTTCTAGAGCATCATCTTTTTCATCTTCTTCTCCATCTTCATCTATCTTCTTTGCTTCTGAGTTCATAAGTAATGGTTGTGTATGCTGCCTACTCTTTAATAACCCCTCACCTTCTCTAATCTAAAATAGAAAAGAACAATAAATAAAAGTGAAATCACATAACACAATGAGTACAAGGAGCCTTGCTTATATACCAGTTTCTCTTTGATAAGCCACAAGATTTCCCGGTTCCTTGAAACAAATCGACAACCAAAGTAGATAAACAAGCCACGCCAGAGCCATTACCCAGCCAGGTAGTGTGTCTTGGTTCATGGTGAGCTTGTAAATCCTAAAATCAGTCTGTAACAAACAAGCAATATCTGGACCACAAGCCATCCCAAGAGCACTTGCACTAACAAAACCTGTTGATGCCTGCATCCGAAGTTTCAACGGTACACAGTCACTGATATAACGCCTATTATCAGCCCTTGCGGAGCCTAACCTGAAATATCGATTCATGACCATATCAATGAATTCAAGTTAACAAAAGCAATTCCCTTCCAAAACAATGATGACATATACTATGTCATCATTGGTTACATATTTTACAAATCTGACTGTTAGATTTAAAGTTCATATCATATGAATTATTTATGTAAATTTTTACTTAAATCTAAAATCATTTGATATGTCATCAAGAAGTATCAAGATTGACGATATTTAATAAAAGCGCTTAAGAAGTTAATCTTTATACATTTCAACATATAAAATGATTTCATATTTACTTAAAAATTTACGGAGATAACCTATAAACTTTCAGAGTGGTAAGTGTAACTTTACTTACCCACAGAAAAGGCGGCTCATTAAAAGAACAACTACTGAGTTGAGATCATACACCAATGCATACATGGTGTTTCCAATTAGAAGAACAATGCTAATGAATATGAGTGGTCTTAGATACGATCGGTTCGACCATGCGCTGAAATAAACAGAAGCAAACACCTGAGCAATCGCCATTGAACCAATGACCACGCCACACACACTTGCAGCAGCTCCAAGGTTCAATGAGTAGTTGTCTGCCGTTGGTACAATGATGTAAGTATTGACCATGTACAAAAATGTGCTTGCCAAGTTCAAAAGAAGTGACATAAAATGATAACTTTCATCAGAAGTGTTTTCTTTAGATGGAGATGGTGGCTCCTCTTGCATGATAAATGCATGTCTTCCCAAAAACTGAAGGAAATTTGTTGAGTTGGATAATCTATCTGCTGCTACTTTGATTGAACCAAGAATAGGATCCTTCAAGACAAGTCAGAAGGAGATTCTCATCAAGTGTTGGAACAATACCTTAGATGTTACTTATGATTAAACCATAACTTCAAAAAGTAAAAGCTAAGCCGCAATTATACCTAAAAAATATATGATTGGTTAGGTTCACATTCATTATATTGTGTTTGATGAGCCCTAAACTATCGCTCTTACTCTTATTTGGCCCTTGAGATTGTAATTATAAAAATACAATAATATTCCTTGAACTATTATTAATCCATCAAGTCTATTAAACACTTCAATGTTCTTAAAAAAACATTCTAAACTATAATGTAAGCAATGGATCAAGAACTAACTTGATGAGCATAAGAAGGTTGATCATATATAGAAATGTAGCTTCCTTGACACTTTTGTAAATCATGAAGGTCTGCAAGATTATGAGACAAAACTCCCACAACAACACCTATTCCCTGCAAAGAAACTATTATATGATATTTCTTCAAACAAACAAAGTGATTAAGTGAACATAAAAGGAAGCTAATACAAAATATACTACCTTACATTTTGTAAATTAAGCAGGATATACATAATATATGAGCTTCAAATGGCTTGAATATTTTTTTTTTAAAAATGTGATATCAAGGTTTAGAAAAATTACCACATGCCTTAGAACCTGTCTTAGCTGAGAATAAGGATGATTCGCACGAGTCTTGACATAATAGTCTGTGAATTTATAGCTGAACCGCTTATCAAACTTCTTCAAGATCTTTCTCAAACCAGTAGCATTCATTTCCACAAAATTAAGAAGCCTTAACAAATCTCTTCCAACTTCTCTATAAGATTCTTGGAGGTCAGATATCTTTGAACTATCTGGATGCTGTAGAAGCTTTTGGTGATCTTGTCCAATATTAGACAGCCTTTGCGCAAGTACTCCTTGTCGTTCGAGCAGAAATAAAACAATCTTTTCTATCTGAAATTCAAGAGCAAGGAAAGAAGACTTAAAATATATTGACTTATATAAAATATGGTTGATAAAACATTTAAGCATAAATTCTTTAAAATTTTGAGTCAGATTTTGTTAGCACACATGCTCTCTGGCTCCTATCTTACATTCTTGTAGAATAAGTATCCTAGAAAAGAGTTAAAGCATGTGTTACCTAAATTAAAACAAACAATTCTGACTTTGGTACATGTTTCAAAAGAGAAAAGCATGAATTTCAGAACATTCACAAATCAATATTTCAACAATAGTTTTCATCTATGCCAGAAAAAAGAAATTGAATGAGAGAATAACATTAAATTAAATTGAAAAGTTCTATTAAAAAGGCATAGTGCCAATAGAAAGTCAAGTATGAAGAGAAAAAAAAAACTCTTGAAGAGAAATGAAGAGAAAAAAAAAACTCTTGATAAAAGTAATCCAACACCAATACCCAAAATTGTATATCCAAATGGTAAGTAAACACTGCCACAACTCCACAACAGAAATTATTTATAAGTTACCAATTCTAGTAACACTTTATTATCTATATTGAAAAGGGTAAAGTTTGCAATTTTAGAATGCTTATATATGCTATAAAACAAGCCTAAATCAGAATAATCATAATAGAAATGCTTATCTGCTAGGTTTGTGCAGAGTAAATGTGACCTATATATGCTATATAAGTGTTTTAGTAATATGATAAGTGTTTTAGTAATTCTGCAGAAAGTTGATATGGCTGCTGCCAAAGGCATTTCCACACCACAATCAGAATAATCAGAATAATAAGATTAATCACAACACAAAAACCCTAAATCAGAACAAAGCTAACAAAGATTCAAAACCAGAATATAAAGCAGAAGCTGAACAAAGCAATGTCTTCGTAGATCAGAATAAGCAGAATAATCACAACACAAAAACCCTAAATCAGAACAAAGCTCACAAAGCTTCAAAACCAGAAGATGAAGCAGAAGCTGAACAAAGCAATGTCTTCGTAGATCATAATAATCACAATAATCACAACACAAAAACCCTAAATCAGAACAAACCTCACAACACAAAGCTCACAGTAGATCACATTCTAACAATTATAAAATCAAAGCAATGGAAACTAACCTAATCGAACGGCGCTGAAGAGAAGGTCGAAAACGGCGCTCTGAACACATTGCGAGAACGGCGCTCTGAACACGTTGCGAGAACGGCGCTCTGAACCCGTTGCGAGAACGGCGCTGAAGACGAAGGTAAGCTTGAGGTTGAGGTTAGGTACGTAGGGTTGAGGTAAGCTTGTGGTACAAAGGCAAGCCCATCTAAGATGGTTTGAGTGTTTGCTTAAACCGAGCTTTTCTATTGCCTGTGCGGAGTCTTAGTGTCTATTTCTTCGGTCCCGACCTAAATTAAGTCCACTTTTTTACATTTTATCAGTTTTAAATAAATAAACAATTTAAAAAAAAATTACATATTAAATTTACCTACGGACAATCCGTGGAAACATAAAATACGAAAATATTTTGAAAAATTAAGTCCAGTTGCATTTTTTTACATTACCCACGAATTATTTTTAACATTACCCACGGTTAATCTGTGGGTAATGTTTTAAAAAAAAATTTCAAAATAATGAATTTACTTACGGTTTTTCCGTGGGTAATTTATAATTTACCCACGAACTAAGGTCTGCAGGTAATTTTCCGTAGATATATAAGTTTTTTCTTGTAGTGAATTCCAACAACTTACCCGAGTGAGTGTGTCATGGGATAATTAGAGTGGTTTTATAGAGTCTCACACCCTCGTCTCATCCATGGTCCACCTTATGCACCTCTTGCTCTTGCACCTCCATCTTCCGACATGGTGAAGCATATGATTTTGCTTCTCATGCCCTACACTTAGCACAAAGTGGACCTGTTGAGTAGTTTATGATTTATTGATTCCATACTTATTATCAAACTTATTTATGACTTTTTGTATATATAATTGTTATTTAATCTTGATAGACTTGTTTAATTAACTTATTTATTACGTCTTATTTATCAAGACTTATTTATTACGTTGGATGACAAATTACGAAAAATAAATACATTGAAAATAACACTAAATAAAGGTTTGTATTGTAGAACACACACAATAATTGTTTTTACATACAAATAAATCAAGGAAAATCTTGATCTACATATTTCCAACGTTGTAGACATGCTGGGTATGTTTCCCATGCTTTAGGTATTTGTTACATTTTTTTTAATTTGTAAACACAATATAACCAAGCCCATTTATAAAATAAATAATTTACAATATATTCTAAAAATAAATATTCTAAAATATTCAACATTTCCATAGTAAAAATAAATATTCTAAAATATTCAACATAATTATTTATAAAATAAATAATTTAAATAAGAAATAGTTATAAGTTGTTCAATACAATTATATGTATGTTTAACATTAGTCAAATGGACGCAAAAATATCAAATTGTTTAACAACTTGCATATATCCGTAAAATTGCCTAAAATCATATTATTAAAAATATTCACATGAAAATACTAGAATTTTAGAAGAAAAAAGATAATTAAATATAATATTTATAATTTATATTACTAATTAAATCAAATATGCACATAATTATCGCACCATAACAAGCACAAACATATAAAGAACACGTTAATCACAAAAGTTATAACATATATTCGAAATCACTTTTAATGCCAACTTAATTCTTTAGAATTCTATTTAACTAATAAAATAATTTATTATAAAATTTGAGGCTAGAACATTACTCGCACTTTTCTTTTTTTTATTTTTTATTTTTTATTTTCCTACTTTTACTTTCAGTTCTTTTCTCTTTTCTGTTTTTTTTTTATCGCAATTAGCTTTATGTCATGTGCGTTCTATGGATTCGGCAAGTTTTTGCTCTTTTCATCTTCTGCACTTTTTTCGATCATTCCCTTGCGTTCATTGTATTGGGTTTGTTACATTTATAATATGAAAACCTTGCACTTATTTTGCATTAAACTCTTATTTTCATTACTTAAAATGTGCGTTTGGTCTTGTATTTAAGTCAAGATTCACACCACCTTGTATTGACAAGTCATTCCATTGCATAGCATTAAAAAGCCATTTCTTTGCATTTTACTTTAAAACCTTTTTTTCCATTAAAATAGTTTTTTCGCATTTTACTTTGAAAACCTACTTTCCTGCATAAGTTTTGTTGCATTAAAAACCTATTCTGTAAAACATTACATATCATTTTTAATTCTCATTCCATTCCATTCCATTGCCTTCTCAAAATAAGCATTAATAGGAACAATCCATCAAAAATTGTTTATGAGGGTTAGCCATCAAGTTGCTCCATCCCTAATTATAAGTTAATTGATGAATAGAAAAACTTGTCAAGACCCCACATTTAAAAATTCTATTTGTTGATGTTTTGGTAGACTCCTTAATGAACCTGAAATCAGTGTCATCAAATTGGTATGCCTAGTGGAACATGTAAGAATATACTCACGGTAAACGTATAATGAGTGCAAGACAGATGCTCATTTCGGCAAGCACAAGTTCTAGTGCTAAAAGGATCATGAATATGTCTGTATCGTCTCTTGTGAGTTTGACAACAGTTTTGGCAATAAATGATTAATTGTTTCCATGTGTTTGTTGGCGTCAAACGATATGACTCAAGGCTTTACCTTTCAAGAATGATTTTGAAATAGACCTTGGATTACAATTGAGTTCAAATTTCACAACATTTGTGAGTTCCACATCTAATATTAGGCCGAAAGAGCTAGGCCTTTTAATTGGAACGCTTCCAAGTTTCATTAACCTCGTAACTAATTTACCTTATGGGCAAGGGCCATTTAATAACCAACAAACAGGGCTGGATATGGTTAATGCTACAACCATGACCTTGTTGAGAAAAAATAATGACCCAATTAATCCCTAGTTTCCAAGCATGACAAGGCAGCTACAAAAAAAAATGTTGTAATTTTATGTCAAGACACATCGGCTAGTGTTTGTCAACAAGTTGATGAGTCAAACCATGAAATATTGGATATGTTCCCTCAACAAAAGGGGGCAACCATAACACAATTGATACAAAATATTAATAATGTTTGTAGAGCTTTCGCCACTTAAATGGCCAGACCGAAACAGGCATTAGGTGTTGCTATCCAAGAGGAAATTAAGGCCCAACAAGGGCTAACAAATATAGGTCATGCAATTCAAAAACACACGGATTTTAATGTAGTGCCCAAATATAATGATAATATCAAATATTCTTACAGGGATAGATCATAATCAACAAATACTTTTAACATATAGAATGTGCATATGTTAATAAAACATAACACAAAATAAATAATCCAACCCCTTAAAGACTAAGACAAAACTTTGTTATTAGTCAAGTGCAAGTAAATGTCTGTCAAGTTGTTGAACAAGTTTTACATAGATTTGGGTTAGATGTGAGATATGCCAATCAAAGTTATTTTGCTTCACCATTTCCAAGCTCACTAAGTTTGCTAGAGAGAGTTGAATTAACAACATTAACAATTAAGCATATTGTTAGATAGACGACAAAATTAGGAGATTTTGTTCAGGACAAAAGATTAAAAATGATTGTTTTTCCTAGTTCTTTGAAACAAAATTATTTTTTTATGGTTTTCCATGTTAAGACCTAATTTCATGTTGAGTTTGATGCAATTGGAGCATAGTTTCCACGACCTATTCTGCAGAAGGAAGTTGAAAGTCACCCTTACATATTTGTTCAATGTCAAGCGTAAATATAATTATTCCGTTGATGATTATTTTCCTCGATTTAGACAAATGAAAGTCATATGTGTCACACATATTTCTAAAATGGAAGTGGGGAAACTGGCTAAAAAAGTTCGACAGATTAAGCAAATAAGACATGAGAAACATCAGAAAAGGAATAAGTTTCCAAAAAGAGAAAATGTAAATTATATAATGCACTAGTTCTAATGATTGTGAGAAAAATTTAGTGGAGTCGAAAGGAGGACCTCCTTACACATGCCAAGCAATAATTCCTGTTACGAAAAAAGATAAATTTTGCCATACTACGACTAAATGTTGTGTTCGTTTTAGGGATTTAATTAAGAAGGCTCTCGTGGAAGGCATGCTAAATTTCGCTAAGAAATGAAAGCTTGACATGAAGGTTGACACTTTTCCCTTCAAACAAGGAATTTTTTGCTATTGGGAATGGTGAATATGGGTATGAAGTGTTGGAACCAATTTGGTTCTTTCACTTAAAGTTTTGATGTTAACAAAAGTATTTTATGAAAATAACATATTTGACTTATAAGAAGAATGAAAAATGCCACCAGAAGATGACGTCACCAGAAGATGAAGATGACGTCACTAGAAGATACAAGTTAGAAGTAGGATGAAGTCACCAGAGGATGGTCACGAAAGGAAGATCACCAGACGATGGTCACCAGAGGATATCATCAGAGGATATCATAAGAGGATATCATAAGAGGATATCATCAGAAGATATCAATAGAGGATATCACTAGAGGATATCATCAGAGGATATCACCAGAGGATATCATCAGAGGATATCACCAGAGGATATCATCAGAGGATATCACCAGAGGATATCATCAGAGGATATCATCAGAGGATATCACCAGAGGATATCATCAGAGGATATCACCAGAGGATATCATCAGAGGATATTACCAGAGGATATCACTAGAGGATATCATTAGAGGAACCTGTCAGAGGATATCATCAGAGGAACCTGTCAGAGGATATCATAAGAAGATCCCATTGGAGGATATAATCAGAAGTTCCCATCAAAAGATACAATTAGAGGATCCCGTCGGAGGATAATTCCAGAGGATCTCATTTGAGGCAAAAATCAGAAGCTACATCATTAGAAGCTGAAAGTATGCTCAAATCAGAATCTAAGCAAAATGCTCAATACAGAATCGAAGCAAAAGACTACAAAAACAGAATCTAGCTAAAAGTATGCTCAAAATAGAATCGGAGCAAAAGACTCCAGAAACATAATCTAGCTGAAAGTATGCTCAAAACAGAATCTGAGCAAAATGCTCAAAACAGAATTAGAGCAAAAGACTCCAGAAACAGAATCTGAGCAAAATACTCCAGAATATTCTCAAAACAGATTCAATCGAAATACAATCCAGAAGTAAAGCAACAGATCAAAGTGAAGCTCTAATTTCAACTATAAATAGAGGCTTAATGCTGAAGAATAACGTATCGAAAAATAGAAGAACTCAAGCAAAAATTCCTAAGTATTCAAAGAGTTCAAAGGAGAGAAACACTTACTTAAAAGATAAATATTTTCTAAGTGTTCTTTTCTTAGAGTGTGAGGCTGATTGTCATCATAAATTTTTTTCAGAAGCAAACACTCAAGTTCAAGTTAACCTTATTGTGAGTATCAACTTTCGAGAAGTAGTTACTCAGTTTTAATTTCGATCCCTTGCATAAAATCCTATAGTGTTGAAGTTTCTTCTAAAATATGGGGTTGTCAGGTTGTTAGAAAAAGACTTAGCTTGTAGGTTTAAGGTTGTGAAGTTCCTCAAAAGTCTGGGGTTGTCAAATTGTTTGAGAAGACTTGGCTGGTATAGTCAAGGTGTTGTTGTTCCTCAAAAGTCTGGGGTTGTAGGCTGTTTGGGAAGACTGGCTTGAAGGGTCAGTGGTGTTGTAAACCATACAAAGATTTTTTAAGTTTAAAAACATGGTTTGGAAATTCAGAACTTTCAAAACCTGGGGGTTGTTTAACATAGACTTCTTCACTTATATAACCATTTAAAAATGCACTTTTAACATCCATTTGAAATAATGAAATGTTATTATAAGCAACAAAGTATAGTAGGATACAAATAGCTTCTAACCTGGCCACTGAAGCAAATGTTTTTGTGTAGTCAATACCTTCTTGCTGACTATATCCTTGTGCAACACATTGTGCCTTGTTTATGATAACTTCTAATTTTTCATTCAGCCTGTTTCTCAAAACCCACTTGGTTCCAATAATGTTCTTTTCCAGTCTTGGAACTAGATCCAAAATATCAAAATATCATTCATTTAGCTCTTCTTGCATTGGTAGACTCCATCTATATCCTTCTTCTGACTTATCTTCAGATTTATCCTCTGAAGATTTGTCGTATTCTTGCTTGTAGCTTCTGCTTTTTCATGTTCTTTTACCTGCATCAGCTTTTGGTTATGGTAAATCAGCTTCTAGTTCTGGTAAATCTGCATCAGCTTCCTCTGGTTCTGGTAAACCTGCATTGTTATTATCTAGCTTTGACTTTTCAAGGTCAAGCTATTTGTCATATAACATAATAAAAATCATATATTTTAAGAGTGAAATTAATACAACTAGAACATCAGTTCTACTTCTGGTTGTTTCTGCTTGTTTTTTAAACTACTGAAATGTTGTTTTTGTTGAAGTGTTCATATTATGTGGATCACTTGGTTCCTCTGACCGTATGAGAACCTGCAAAAATACTTATCTAGATTTGATTTTAAAAATCAAGCTTCTTGTTATCACAGTAAAAATAAATATCAAACAATAATAATATTTAAATATAGATATAACCTATATGCCACAGCTTCAGCTTCATTCTAAAAATCCTCTTGTTTCTGATTTTCAGATTCTGAATCTGCATATTGTGTGACTAGAAGGTCAGGATGGAAGGCTTTACATTCCCTTCCAGATTTGTAGTCTTGATGAATGTCATTGGAGTATTTGAAGAAATCTCCTAATTCTGATTCTTCTCTTTCTGTTGATATATCAGGTTCCTCTGATAATTCTGGAACTGATGATAATTTTGTTTCTTCTGGTAGTTCCAGTTTTGTTGATATGTTTACTTCCTCTGTCTGTTTTGATATTTCCTGTTCTTCATATAGTTTTGGTTCTGATAGGCATTGTATTTACCAGTTCTTCTTCCACCAAAGTCACTTTGTTTCTAGTTGGTAAGTGCTGGAACATAGACCTTTTGCCCTTTCATATATTGCCAGCATCCATTGACCAGGCACCATGACTGGTGTTTCACTTTGGTTTCTCAGGACATCTGCAACATAAACAATTTTATCTTTTGGTACCCAAATCTGGTTGGATCCAGATTTGTTAGTCTTGAAAGGTTTCTTGTCTTTCCTTGATTGTATCATTGGACAAGACAATTTTGAGTGACCTTTCTTAGCACAAACATCACACATAACATGAGAGGGAATAGGTTTAATTACAGTTATAGATTCATCAAATCCTAAGCCTCTTTTTTCATTGTTACTAACTCCATAGATCATAAAAGCATATTTGCTTCTTTCCATACCTTTAGCAATAAAATCTTGTAACACTTGTTCATGCATATAAAAATTACATATTGTATTTGATGTTGAACAAAGATTACTTTTTAGAGTTAGATTTTCATATTTAAGTTCAGCAATATCAATTTTAAGAGCTCTATTTTCTGTTTTACATTCTGCATTTTGATTATTTAAAACATCAATTTCTTTGGTTAGAATTTTATTTTCTTTCCTAAGTGTTTTCAGTTTTAAAGCCAGTTTGTTATTGATATTTAAAATATCATTCATTGCAGTAATTAAATCAGATCGGGTAAGTTCAGAAAATACCTCTTTTTCATCTTCTGATGATTCACTTCTAGAATTAGAGTGTGTATCGGATCTAGAGGCAGTATTGGAGTGAGCCATCAAAGCCAATTTTGCTTCTTCATCTTCTCATTCTCTTCCAGAGTCAACATCTATGTCGGATCTAGAGGAAGAATGAATGTGGGCCATCAGAGCCAATTCTGCTTCTTCTGATTCACTTCTAGAGTTGGATCCAGAGGCAGAATGAATGTGAGCCATTAGAACCAATTATGTTTCTTCTGATTCAGTTCCAGAGTTGGATCTAGAGGCAGAATGAGTGCGAGTCATCAGAGCCAATTCTGCTTCTTCTGATTCACTTCTAGAGTCAGATTCTATGTGGGATCCAGAGGCAGAATTGATGTGAGTCATCATGGCTAATTCTGCTTCTTCATCATCAGAAGATTCGTCAGAATTATCCCATGTTGCCATCAGATTTTTCTTTTTGGGTCTAGTGTCTTTCTTCTGGTGTTTTCCTTTCTCCAGGTCTGTGCATTTTGACTTGATGTGCCCAGGTTCATTGCATCCATAGCAGATGATGCTCTTCTTGTCATGTTCATTTCCTCTGTTGGAATGCTTAGAATACCTCTGGGGAAACTTCTTCTTTCTATTCTGCCATATCTTCAGAACCTTCCTGGTTATGAAGGCAATTTCTTCTTCTTCTGGTTTCTGATTCTGGTCATCAGAATCACTATCTTCTGATTCTGATTATGCTTTTATAGCTTTCTTCTATTTGGATTTCAAAGCTAGGGTTTTGTTCTTCTTCTTGGGCTCATCTTTTTCCAGCTCGATTTCATGTGACTTGAGGGAGCTGATTAGTTCTTCCATCTTTAGAGTGTTCAGGTCTTTTGCTTCTTGTATGGCCGTGATCTTTGGTCTCCACTTGGTTGGCAGACTTCTATGGATTTTCTTCACGTGGTCAGCTGTGTTGTAGCTCTTCTTGAGAACCCTTAATCCCGAAACCAGAGTTTGGAATCTGGAAAATATTTCCTCAATGTCTTCATCTTCTTCCATCTTGAACATCTTTTACTTCTTGATTAGAATGTTGGCCTTCGCTTCTTGAACTTGCTTGCTGCCTTTGCTGACTAGAATGTAAGTCAGAGTCAGACTATCATAGATACTCTTTACTATTTCTTTGTTAGTGCACTTGTCGAACTCCTTGAATGTGATTGCATTGATCATGAACGTTCTGGATTTGTGATGCATCTTGAACATCTTCTTCTGGTCAGCATCCATATCTTTTTTGGGAATTTCAACACCATCAGCATCTTCTGGAGCAGTATAGCCATCTTCCACCATGTCCCAAAGTTCAAGATCTTTTGAAGTAAAGAAACTTCTCAGCTTGTCCTTCCAGTACTCGAACTGTTCCCAATCAAACATAGGTGGTCTGTTAAAGTTTCCTCCAGCAGCTTCTTCATTGAATCCAGACATGTTGAACCTTTGGATCTTTTCTCAAACACAGTAAAGTGCTCAGTCTTGAGACTGAGTTCTGATGCCAATTGAAGGTGCAAACACGAGAAAGGGGGTTTAAATTGTGTTTGTCAAACTTGAATTCTTTTGTTGTTATGTTGAATGTTGATGTGAATTACTTGATTAATGAATAATCAGACTCAGCAGCAGGTAATGACAGCATAAGAACACAAATATTTATCCTGGTTCACAATTAACTTGGCTACATCCAGTCCCTTCATCAAGAAGGCTTTAATCTACTATTCAAAACTTTGAATTACAACACCTGACCCTCCAAGCCAGTCTTCTCAAATAGCCTGACAACACGAGACTTTTGAGGAATAACAACACCTTGACCCTACAAGCCAAGTCTTCTCAAACAGCCTGACACCCCAGACTTTCTGAGGAATAACAACACCTTGACCCTACAAGCCAAGTCTTCTCCTACCAATCTGACAACCACAGATTGATGGAGGAATTCATACCACTATCGGGTTTGATTACAAGGGTTTGGAACTTTGCATAATTGCTTCTAGAAAGCTTATTGTTGCAATGAATTTCTTGAGTAGTTGCTTTTGGAAAGCTGATTATAACTTTGACTCTCAATCTCTGAAAACACTTAGAGCATATTTCTCTTTCGCACAAGTATTTCTCTCTTTTGAACTCGTGGATGACTTTGAATTGTAAGCTTAAGTTCTTGTATTTTTCCCTCTCTTTGAACTCTAAGATGAATCTAGATTTTATGCTTGAGTTCTTCTACTTTTCGATGATTTCTTCTACTGCATGAAGCCTTTATTTATAGACGAGATACAGGCTTTGTCCAAGCTTAATTTCGAGATGTATCTTGCTTAGATTTCCTTTGAAAATTCTTTTGACCAATTCTGTTTCTTTTTAATTTCGAACCAAATCTTCTTTGCTCAGATCTCCTTCGAATTTCCATCAGGTCTTCTTTATTTTTTGATTAGATCTGTTTCAAATTTTAATGAAGTCTTCTTCGAATTTGAATCAAGTCTTCTATGAATCTGAATTTGAATCAAGTTATTTGATGAATAATTAATCAGACTCAGCAACGAATAATAACAACATAAGAACACAGCGATTTATCCTGGTTCGCGATTAACATGGCTACATTTTGTCCCTTCACTCCGAAGGCTTTAATACCCTAATTCAATATACTTTGAATTACAACAGCTGACCCTCCAACAGCGAAGTTGACAACCCTAGACTTTTGAGGAACAACACCTTGACCCTACAAGTCAAGTCTTTTCCTACCAATCTGACAACCCCAGATTGAAGAAAGAATCTACACCACTATCGGGTTAGATTACAAGGGTTTGGAACTCTGCAATGTTGCTTCTAGAAAGCTAATTGTTGCAATGAATTTCACACTCTTTAGTAGCTTCTGGAAAGCTGATTATAACGATGCTTCTCTTGAGTAGTTGCTTCTGGAAAGTTGATTATAACATTGACTCTCACTCCCTAAAAATACTTAGAGCATATTTATTTTTTGCACAAGTATTTCTCTCTTTTGAACTCTCGGATAACTTTGAATTGTAAGCTTGAGTTCTTCTACTTTAAGATGCTTACTGATGCTACCTGAAGCCTCATTTTATAGCTGAAATATGGGCTTTGTCCAAGCTTAAATTCGAAATAAATCTTGCTCATATTTCCTTTGATTTTTGAATGGGCTTCAATGATTTTTGAATCAAATCTCCTTTAATACTTTGATCAGATTTCTATCAAAAATCAATCAAGTCTTCTTCGAATTTTAATTAAGTCTTCACTGATCTGCATCATGATTTAAATCTGGACCATATGATCTGCTGATCTGGACAAAGTCTGGACCATGTGATCTGATGTGTACCATTATGTTTCCTAATCTGGACAGTGTAACCTTCTTATCTGGACTATGTGATATTCTGATCTGGACCTGTGATCTTCTGATCTGAACCATGTGATTTATTCTGGACCATGTTATCTTCTGTTTTGGACCAAGTCTAGAACATGTCTTCTATTTTGGACTGAGTTGTCTTCTGAACTCTGTTTCTTTCTGGTTTGACCAAGTCTTCTTCTGGACTATGCTTCCTTATGATTTGGGCCATGAATAATATCCTCTGATAATGTCATTGTTTCTTCACTCTGATGATATCCTTTGATGTTTGCCTTTGATGACATCCTCTAATTCTTGCTTCTGATGGGATCCTATGGTGATATCCTCTGGAGGTATCTTCTAGTATCCTCTAGAGGTATCTTCTGGTGATATCTTCTGGTTGTATCTTCTGGTGGCATTTTTATCTTCTGGTGACGTCATCCTCTGATGACATCTTCTGCTTCTGATTTGTATCTTCTGGAGGTATCTTCTGTTGACGCATCCTCTGACCTCATCGTCTGGTGTATCCTCTGGTGACATCATCCTCTGATTTTTCACATCCTCTGATTTTTCATATCCTCTGATTTTTCATTATTCTTCTAAGTCAAAATATGATTTTCATAAAATACTTTTGTTAACATCAAAACTTTAATTGAAAGAACCAACTTGGTTCCAACAATGTCATGGTACCTAGACAATGGATGCTCACAACACATGGCGGGAGAAAAGTTTATGTTCTAAAACCTGACCTTCAAGGAAGGTTGATTTGTAGGATTTGGAAGAAATTATAAGGGTAAGATCATGAGTGTGGCAAAATAGGTAATGGTTCCTTTCCTTCTATTAAAAATGTTCTACTAGTAAAGGAGCTAATGCATAACCTACTAAGCATAAGTAAATTAAGTGATTGTGGTTATGATATTGTCTCCAATCAAAAGTCATGTAAGGAGGTTAGTCAAACAAATGGATCTATACTTTTTACTAGTCAGAGGAAAAAAATATTTACAAAATAAAGTTATCAGATTTGGAAAAACAAGAAGCAAAGTGCCTCATGTTAGTGAATGAAGAACAATTTATCTGGTACAAACGGTTGGAACATGCCAACTTGAGGTTAATCTAAAAGTTGAAAAGAATTGACGAAGTTAGAGGTTTGCCAAATATAAGATTTGAATCATATGTTCTTTGTAAGGCAAGTTAGAAAAGGAAATAGACTAAAATATTATTTGCTTCAATAAAAGTTGTTTTCCACTTCTAAACCACTTCAATTTTACGTGATGTATTTGGTCTAGTAAAAATTGTCTTGGTTAGTGGTAAAAAGTTTGAACTCATAATTGTTTATGACTATTCCAGTTGGACATAGGTGAAGTTCCTTAGACACAAGGATAAGTCACACTAATTTTTCACTCTCTTCTATAAACAAGTGCAAAATGAAAAAGGTTTTTGTATTACAATTATTCATAGTGATCATGGTGATGATTTTGAAAATAAACCTTTAGAAAACTTTGATGAAGAGAAGGGAATTCTACAAAATCTCTCTTTGAAGGTGCAAACACAAGAAGGGGGGTTGAATTGTGTTTGCCAAAATTGAATTCTTTTGCTGTTTTGATGAATGTTGATGTGAATTACTTGATTAATGAATAATCAGACTCAACAGCAGATAATGACAACAAAAGAACACAGATTTATCCTAGTTCATCATTAACTTGGCTACATCCAGTCCCTTCATTTAGAAGGCTTTAATCCACTAATTCAAAACTTTGAATTACAGCACCTGACCCTCCAACCCAGTCTTCTCAAACAGCCTGACAACCCCAGACTTTTGAGAAATAACAACACCTTGACCCTACAAGCCAAGTCTTCTCAAACAGCCTGACACCCCAGATTTTTGAGGAGTAACAACACCTTGACCCTACAAGCCAAGTCTTCTCCTACCAATCTGACAACCCCATATTGAAGGAGGAATTCACACCACTATCGAGTTTGATTACAAGGGTTTGGAACTTTGAATAGTTGCTTCTAGAAAGCTGATTGTTGCAATGACTTTCTTGAGTAGTTGCTTCTGGAAAGCTGATAATGACATTGAATCTCACTCTTTGAAAACACTTAGAGCATATTTCTCTTTCGCACAAGTATTTCTCTCTTTTGAGCATCTTAGGGTTCTTGTATTTTTCACTCACTTTAAACTCTCAGATGAATCTGGATTTTACGCTTGAGTTCTTCTACTTTTCGATGATTTCTTCTACTGCCTGAAGCCTCTATTTATAGATGAGATACGGGCTTTGTCCAAGCTTAATTTCGATATGTATCTTGCATAGATTTCCTTTGAAAATTCTTTTGACCGATTTTGTTTCTTTTTAATTTTGAACCAAATCTTCTTCGAATTTCCATTAGGTCTTCTTTGAATTTTGAATCAAATCTTCTTAAAACTTTGATCAAATCTCTTTCAAATTTTAATGAAGTCTTCTTCGAATTTGAATCAAGTCTTCTATGAATGTGAATTAAGTCTTCTATGAATCTGAATCATGTTTTAAATCTAGACCGTGCATACTTCTGATCTGGACTAGGTCTGGACCATGTCTTCCTCTGATCTGGACCATGTTATCTTCTGATCTAAACCATGTTATCGTTTGGACCATGTTTGCTTCTAATCTCAACCATGTCTTCTTCTAGACCATGTTTCCTTCTGATCTGGACCATGTCTCTTTCTGGACCATGTTTCCTTCTTATCTTGACCACCAATGATATCCTCTGATGATGTCATCGATTCTTGCCTCTGATGATATCCTCTGATTTTTGCTTCTGATGGGATCCTCTGGTGATATCCTCTGGTATCCTCTGATGACATCTTCTGGTATCCTCTGGTGATATCTTCTGGAGGTATCCTCTGGTGATATCTTCTAGAATCCTCTGTATGTATCCTCTGGTGATATCTTATGGTATCCTATAGAGGTATCCTCTGGTGATATCTTCTGGTGACGTCATCCTCTGGTGGTATCCTCTGGTGACGTCATCCTCTGATTTTTGCATTCTTCTTCGAAGTCAATTATGTTATTTTCATAAAATACTTTTGTTAACATCAAAACTTTAAGTGTGAGAACCAACTTGGTTCCAACAATCTCCGCCTTTTTGATGATGACAAAACTTTGTATTTTGTATAACTATTTTTCTTTTTATTTCTTTGACCCCCCTAAGACTATGCTTCACTTTGTATTTTTGTCCCCCTAAGTCTAATGCCCCAGATTTTCTACTCTTTATCAAATATATCTTCTCCCCCTTTTGTCCTCAGACAAAAAGGAATGAAGGAGATCCTCTGTTTTTTTTCATCTTCTGCTCTTTTTTTTATTTTTATTTTTTTTAAAATAACATGAATATAACGTAATACTAGAAAACAAAATAAAACAAAAAGAAACTAACTAAACCATTAGTCAGAAATGAAGGTAAGGTTAAGGTTTTTCATGATGAAGTCAAACCTATCTTCAGGTAGTGGCTTGGTGAATATGTTAGCCCATTGGTGGTCAGTGTCTACAAACTGAATGCTTAGTATCCCTTTTTGAACATAATCTCTGATGAAGTGATGTTTGATCTCTATGTGTTTGGCTCTGGAATGGAGTATAGGGTTTTTGGTTAGATTGATGGCTGAAGTGTTGTCACAGTATAAGGGAATGTTGGTTTCCATGATTTTGTAGTCTTCCAGCTGATGTTTCATCCAAATGAGTTGAGAACTGCATCGGGCTGCTGAAATGTATTCAGCCTATGCTGTTGACATGGAAATTGTGCTTTGTCTCTTGCTTAACCAGGATATTAAGTTGTCTCCTAGAAAGGTGCAGTTTTCACTTGTGCTCTTTCTCTCAAGTTTGTCTCCAGCATAATCAGAGTCACAGTATCCACTCAGTTTGTATGTAGGAGTTTTCTTGTAGAACAAGGTAAGGTTGGTAGTGCCTTTTAGGTATCTGAGGATTCTCTTAACAGCAGTTAAATGGGACTCCCTAGGGTTAGACTAAAATCTTGCACATACACATACACTAAACATAATGTCAAGTATAGAAGCAGTGAGGTAAAGGACATATCATATCATACCTCTATAGATTTTTTGATCAACTTTTTGGCCTGAATCATCATTTTCAAGTGAGCAAGTAGGGTGCATTGGGGGTAGCCATAGGTTTGCAATCACTCATCTTAAACTTCTTGAGAAGCACTTTTGTATATTTCATTTGATGAATGTATATACCTTTTTGACTTTGCTGAATTTGTATCCCTAGGAAGAACTTACGTTCTCCCATCATGCTCATTTGAAACTCATGCTGCATCAATTTAGAAAATTCTTGGCAAAGAGTGCCATTAGTAGATCCAAAAATAATATCAACATAAACTCGAGTAATAAGAATATCATCTTCGATTGACTTTCTAAAATGTGTATTGTCTACTTGTCCTCTTTCAAAGTTATTTTTAAGCAAGAAGATACTAAGTCTACCATACCATGCCCTAGGTGCTTGTTTTAAACCTTACAAAGATTTTTTAAGTTTAAAAACATGATTTGGAAAGTCAGAACTTTCAAAACCTGGGGGTTGTTTAACATAGACTTCTTCACTTATATAACCATTTAGAAAAGCGCTTTTAACATCCATTTGAAACAATGTAATGTTATTTTTAGCAGTAAAGGAAAGTAGGATACGAATAGCTTCTAACCTGGCTAGTGGAACAATTGTCTCAGTGTAGTCAATGCCTTTTTGCTGACTGTAGCCTTGTGTATCAAGTCTTGCTTTGTTTCTGACCACTACACCTTTTTTATTTAGCTTGTTTCTAAAAACCCACTTGGTTCCAATAATGTTCTTTTCTGGTCTTGGTACTAGATCCCAAACATCATTCCTCTGAAATTCATTTAACCCTTCTTGCATTACAAGAATCCATCCATCTTATGCCAATGCCTCATCAATAGAGGAAGGTTCAATAGATAAGAGTAACCCAAACAAACTGGTTTCTTTAAGTGATGATCTAGTCCTTAAAGGATCACTCACACTTCCAATGATTAGAGTTTGAAGATGAGATGACTTGTACTTCCATCCACATCTTCCTTCTGACTTATCTTCATATTCATCCTTTAAAGATTTGTCTGGTAAACCTGCACTATCATCATCTTCCTTTGACTTTTTGGGGTCAAGCTGTTTATCATCAAACATAATCAAAATCATATGATTCAAGAATGAAATCCATACAGCCAGAACATCAATTTTGTTTTTGGTGGTTTCTGCCTGTTTTTAAGACCACTGGTATGTTATTTCTGCTGGAGTGTTCAAATTATGTGAATCACTTGGTTCCTCTAAATGTTTGAGAACCTGTAAAATACTTATCTAGCTTTGATTTTTAAGATCAAGCTTCTTGTTATCATAGTAATCATAGTATCAAAGCAATAATAATATTTAAAGAAAGACATAACCTATATCTCAACAGTTTCAGTTTCACTATGAAAATCCTCTTTTTTATGGTTTTCCGATTTTGAATCTGCATATTACGAGATTAGAGGGTCTGGATGAAGTGCTTTGAATTCCCATCCAGGTTTGTAGTCTTGATGAATTTCAATGGAGTGTTCAAATAAGTCTCCTGATTCTAATTGTTAATTTGATACTTCTCTTTCTGCTGATATATCAGGTTCATCTGACAGTTCTGGAACTGATGGTAATTCTGATTTTTCTGGTAGTTCCAGTTTTGTTGATATGTGTGATTTCTGTTTGTTTTGACTTTGTTGATATGTGTGATTTCTCTTATATTTCTGATTCCTCATATGGTTCTAGTTCTGATATGTACTGTGTTGACCAGTACTTCTTCCACCAGAATCAATTTGCTTTTGTTTGGTAGGTGTTGGAACATAGACCTTTTTCCCTTCATATATTTCAAGCATCCATTGACCAAGCACCATGACTGGTGTTTTAATTTGGTTGCTTAAAACATCTGCAACATAAACAATTTTATCTTTTGGTACCCAAATCTGGTTGAGTCCTGGTTTGTTAGTCTTGAAAGGTTTCTTTTCTTTCCTTGTATTTATCATGGGACAAGACAATTTGGAGTGACCTTTCTTAGTGCAAACAGAACACGAAACATAAGAGGAAATAGGTTTAGTTCTAGTTACAGATTCATCAAATCCTATGCCTTTTTTACCATTGTTACTAACTCCATACATCATAGAAGCATATTTGCTTCTTTCCATACCATTAGCAATAAAATCTTGTAATACTTGTTCATGCATATCAGAATTACATACAGTGTTTTTACTTGATGTTGAACAAAGATTACTTTTTAGAGTTAGCTTTTCAGCCTTAAGTTCAGCACTCTCAGTTTTAAGAACTGCCTTTTCTATTTTACATTATGCATTTTGATTCTTTAAAACAGTAACTTCTTTGGTTAGAATTTTATTTTCTTTCCTAAGTGTTTTAAGTTTTAAGGACATTTTGTTATTAAAATTTAAAATATCATTCATTGCAGTAATTAAATCAGATTGGGTGAATTTAGAATATACCTCTTTTTCTTCCTCAGATGATTCACATCCAGAATCAGAGTCTGTGCTGGATCCAGAGGCAGAATGGGTGTGAGCCATCATAGCCAATTCTGCTTCTTCATCATCAGACGATTCAACAAAATCAACCCAGTATTTCCACTCTTTTTCTTCATATATTGATTTGCTTCCAGAGTCAGAAACTGTGTGGGATCCAGAGGCAGTGTTGGTGTGAACAATCAGAGCCAATTCTGCTTCTTCATATTCTGATTCTCTTCCAGAGTCAACATCTGTGTCGAATCCAGAGGTAGAATGAGTGTGAGCCATCATAGCCAATTCTGCTTTTTCATCTTCTGATTCACTTCCAGAGTCAGATTTTATGTTGGATCCAGAGGCAGGATTGATGTGAGCCATCATATCCAGTTCTGCTTCTTCATCATCAGAAGATTCATTAGAACTATCTTCTGATTCTGCTTTAGCTTTTAGAACTTTCTTCTGCTTGGATTTCAAGGCTAGGGTTTTGTTCTTCTTCTTAGGCTCATCTTCTTCAAGCTCAATTTCATGTGATTTGAGGTAGCTGATTAATTCTTCCAGCTTCAGAGTGTTCAAATCCTTTGCTTCCTAAATGGCAGTGATATTTGGTCTTCACATGGTTGGCAGGCTTCGAAGAATTTTCTTCATGTGGTCAGCAGTAGTGTAGCTTTTCTTGAGTACCTTTAATCTTGAGACCAGAGTCTGGAATCTTGAAAACATTCATTCAATGTCTTCATCTTCTTCCATCTTGAACAGCTCGTACTTTTTGACTAGGATGTGGGCCTTTGCTTCTTCAACTTGCCTTCTTCCTTCATAAGTCAGAGTCAGACTATCATAGATGCTCTTTGTTGGTGCACTTCCTTGAAAGCGATTGCATTTATCATGAACGTTCTGGATTTAGATGAATCTTGTATATCTACTTCTGGTCGGCTTCCATAACTTTTCTAGGAATTTCAACACCATCTGCATCCTCTGGAGCAGTATAGCAATCTTCTACGAAGTCCCAAAGTTTAGGATCATGTGAAATAAAGCATAATATATTTTAACAGCTAGCTGCAACTCTTAATTGTTGTGGATAAAACATCAACTAGAAGACTTCAAAATTAATGAGTAACATTCTTGTCTTCTGTGATTGTAACACCCCGAGTTTAAAACACATCGCGAGTGTATTTATTTATTTTTTTTAAAACGAATACATAAATAAAAGAGTTTTCAGAATCGCGTTCCAAGGAAATTAAAATCAATTCAAATTAAATATCATTCGACTTCGTAATTAAAAATAGTAAGGAATTTTAAAACAGCAACATCACAATTGAATCGAATGAGATATTTATGGGAATTTGATCTTTATAATATACTAAAATAAAGATACATCAAAATATTTATCAGAGTGCGGAAGAGTTTTACAATAATTCCCAAAATGAATATTTACAACCATTGAGTTCAAAACCCTATACATAAGTCTACTCTGATCATACCCTAAGCTACAGTAGCATTACAATATTCACAAGTCTTTTCTTCACCCAGCTGCTCATCTCTTTGCATAGCCCACAAGTAAAGATCAAGGGAAACTAACGACGTTCCCTGTCGTTAGTATGACCATCAGGGGTATGGTTCTGAATCTCATCTGAGGGCAACGCCCAATTTCCACAATAATTGTAAAGGGTCACCGACCGAAAATAACAATTACCACATAGCAGTTATATCAAGAATATCAAACATATTCATAGTACATGATGATAAATAAGGATGCTAAATTTTGAAATCCATGTCATTTGTACTTTACAAAACAGCAACCAAGTAAGTATAAAAATCATGATGTAAGCACAAACATCAATTCATCCGAAATTACAGATTTTCAAAAAATACTTACTCACACAACAATTTTCCACCATCAACATAAAATCAAACGTGACCCTCCGGTCAAACACTCCGATGCAATATGTATATGCTCATGTTCATAAATTCTTGGAATCACCAAGGTGCAGTCACTTACAGACCAGCACAATTTAACGGCCCTCATGACCAGGGTGCAATCGCATACAGATCAGCACCAGTGCAGTCGCATACAGACCAGCACTCGTGCAGTCACTACAGACCAGCACGTTTGACATAAACCAAGGTACAATCACTACAGATCAGTATCTAGTGCAATCACTACAGATCAGTACCTAGTGCAATCACTACAGATCAGCACTCGTGCAATCACTACAGATCAGCACGTTCGACATAAACCAAGGTACAATCACTACAGATCAGTACCTAGTGCAATCACTACAGATCACACTCGTGCAATCACTACAGATCAGCACGTGGCTGCGCATTTCAGGGTACAGACACTACAGTCCAGTACCAGTGCAGTCGTTTATCTAACCAACACTTATATACCAAGGTACAATCACAGATTAGTACCTAGTGCAATCACTACAGATCAGCACTCGTGCAATCACTACAGATCAGCACGTGGATGCGCATTACTCTGTGGCCCATCGCGGGTACCACCTGACTATGCCATGCATGAATATGCATTGTTTCACTTCATTGAAAACAGTATGCAACCTTAGTAAAATTCATGCATCTCAACACATTCAAAGATTAACCATTCAAGCAAGCATTACACTTTGCATTACCTCAAAGTTCCACTCTTTATTAACAAAGGTTTTTCCCCAACTGTTAAGATTCAAAACTGTGATTAAAACTGAGGTTTCTGGCAAAAATACGAATCTGTATTCGAATACAGCTTCATTGTATTCGAATACAGGGGCTGTCACAGTACAAAAATTAGAATTTCTACAACTTCAGTAAATTCTAAAAAAACTTCATCATCACCACTACAAACTATCACCAAATTTCCATTTTTAATCACCACAAACCTTCCTAAGGTACCCCAACACTTAAGGTTTATAAAACAATGTTAAAAACTTGAATTTCTGAAAAACACGAATCTGTATTCGACTACAGCTACCTTGTATTCGAATACAGAAGCTAAAACAGTGAAAAATCAGCATTCTGTATTCGAATACGAGGCCTTCGTAGTCGAATACAGATGCGAAGTCAGTGGCAAAAGTTCAAAATCTGTATTCGGCTACAGAGGGTTGTAGTCGAATACAATGGTTAAAACAGAAGCAAAAATTGCAAATCTGTATTCGGCTACAGAGGTTCGTAGTCGAATACAGATGCTAAGTCAGTAGCAAAATTGGAAAATCTGTATTCGATTACAGGGGCTCGTAGTCGAATACAAGTTCGAAAACTTAGGGAAAACAGAAGCTTTGCAGGTTGTATTTGAATACACTCAATGCCGTATTCGAATACACCTTCGAAATCAGTGAATTTTCCTGAAACTTCAACACATTTTCAAAACCTTTTCTTTTGAAAATCCAACCCAACACCAGAATCCTAATTCACCTCTTTTAAAACCTCAACTCAGAACATTTTTCATCAAATACCAACAACAGATTTTTCATAAAAATACTTCCACCATTTTAAATCCCTTTTCATTTGAAACAACCATCAACACCAGATTGTTTAACAAAACACAGCAAAACACAGATTTACTCAAACCAGAATAACCTCACTGATTTTTAACAAAACAAAATCAGAACCAGAATCATCATTCGACGCTCACAGAATGATTTTCAAAACATAATACAATGTTTTTCACAATCATAAACCAAATATCATTCATCACACATGCATTTACAGCACTAAATGCAAATCTAGAAAGTTGGAAGGTGCCCTTACCTTAGTTACGTTCCCTTAGCTCGTACGCTTCTACGACAAAAGCCGACGATACTCCCGTTCGCGTTCGCCGCTTCGAAAATTAGTTCTTTAGTTCCGTAACGATCAGAGGAATGACTTTCGTACTCGAAACTTTCTGATTCGACACTCAGATTTTCCAGAACGATGACTTTTAAGTAAACTATTTTTCTTCACCAACACTCAGAAAATTATAAGAAGAAGAAGAAGATAAAGCAGAACTGGTGCGTAGAGGAAAGAAGGAAAAGCTTCTTACTTAAATATCCACATAAAGCAACTGACACAGCAGAGGAGAGAGGAATTTTTTCCTTTTTCACAAATATCTACGCCACCTCACCAATTCTTATATCAAAATATCTTTTGATCCTCCAGCACTTAACCCGTTTCCGTCGAAATTAGCAGAGAATATCTTAATTAACGGTCCGATAATTTAATTACTCAAAATTAAATTAATTCATCCATTATCCAATAATTTTAATTCCACCTCCAAAACAATTAATTATAAATATATATATATATATATATATTTACACAAAATATACATATATTGAATATTACACCGATATTCCCAAAATACCCTTAAAATCAAATCTGAATTTAATTTTAAATTTAAGGGTCTTACAGTGATAATACTTCTGCTATGTGTTTAGCCAAATATCCTATTTTACATTCAAGTGAAAAATATATACATATTAAACATCACTTCATAAGAGACTCTGTTCGAAAGGGTATTTTATACATTAAATTCGTTGAGATTGATCATCAATGGGCATACATTTTTACAAAACCTCTTTCTAAAGACAGATTTCACTTTTTAAAGAAAAATTTAAACATTTAATTTATAAAGGAGCGATGTTGGAATCCCTATGTGCCTCTGCCTCGAGTAAAATATACCTATTGGTTAAATATTTATGCTTTGGCTCCAATGAACTGAGTCTTGCCTCTACTTCTAGTCGCTTAAAATTCAATTTATCTCAGATGTAATTAATTTTCTTGAAAATTGTGTTACTTAAGTGTTTTTTTGACATGTGTTGCCTTTAAGTATTAACACGTGCAAGGTAGTTATTGTTTTTTCGCTTTTATAAACTAACGTTTTATCAAAAACACAAACACTCAAGTAATTCACTACTCCCACACTTTAATAAAAAATGATTTTGAGAGAGGCCAGGTTGACATCACTTTATTTAGAAATTTAACTAAGAATGACTTTCTCATTGTCCAAATGTATGTTGATGATATCAACTTGATACTCTCAATGAACTTCAAATTGATTTCACAAATCTCACTAAAAATGGGTTTGACTTCATTGAAGATTTTGTTAGTGTTGGATAAACTTAGTATTTTCACCTCGAAAAATCGTATACTGTAGACGTTCTAGTTAAAGAGTCATGGAGGTTTGATGATATGAGCAATGATCGAAAAGTCCCAAGTGTGGGCTTCTTATCAAAGTTATTTAACAAACCATTGCTATTATCACCAAATCTCTGGATGAATGCATGATAATCATGAAATGACAATGTTGATCACAAGAAACGGGGGTTTAAATTGTGATACCTTAAAAAAAATTTGCAATGTATTTTAAAACTCAAGATTGATCTTGGTTTAATAAGTAACAGATGCAGATTGTTCTTATTAAAAAATAAATAAAAACTTTAATATGTGATTAGTTATGTGCACGTGATAATTAAAATGAAGACGACAAAGAGAGGAGATTCACACAACGATGTATCCTGGTTCACCCAACATGGGCTACGTCCAGTCCTCACAATCTTTTGAGCTTTTTCACTAATACGGTCAAAACAAGATTGTTCATGGTTTTCCCACAACTAACCAACCTTGATCTATTACAATAGATTGTCTTTCACCTTGAAAGAAATATCAAAAAATACTTCCCAACACTTGGAAGTGTCTTTACACTTATCCTTTTTACACACAAGGATTTTTACAATATTCCTCACACTATCTATAACTCTATAGTGTTTGGGTTTCGTATGTGATTTTAGAGGAGTTTGATTAGATCAGCAGTTTCTCAACACTTGTTTGAGTTTCTATTTTGAGCAATCAGATTTTGAAGCTTGATCTTTGAGTCTAGTAACAGAAAGCCGAAGGCTTGCTGTTTTTTTCGAATTGTTGATACTCAAGAATGATGTGTTTAATGGAGATTAATTGCACTTGAATCTGATGATATTTCCCTTGTCTTAGAGTTCCTTTTATAGGCTTTTTAGGGTTTTTTCCAGTTCATACAGTCGTTTGAAAATAGTATTTCTATTTTTGATTTTTGTTCCAGACTTTCATCACATCTTTTAGTGATACTATTCCTTCTCTTGTTCAGTCTTGTGCTTGTTTTACTTTAGTGACTTTTGATGTTTTGGAAATATAAGCTTTTCTCATGGAGCTTTGATGATTGAAATATGCTTGTTGATTCTGTTTTGCTTTTAACAGATTCAGATTATGGTTTCTGCTCTTGTTCAGATTCTGTTTGTCCAAATATGATATGCATACAAGTCTCCTTCTATTGAGGTTTGATCATAAGTCATTTATTTGAAGGATTTTATTTTTGAAGGGTTCAAGATCGCTCTTGTCATATACACAACAGTCTTGGTTTGGGTTGCTTCTTGATTTACCACAGTGGATCCTTTTTTGATTCTTCTCTTTAATTCATTGTGTGTGAAACCGATCATAGATTTAGAAAAACACTCCAGAAAATACGTTAAATACTTTATGTTTAGAATCATAATTAACTGATTAATTAACTTGATTTTTTACATCATTAAAACACATAAAATGGGATTTTTTTCTCAACAATCTCCCCCTTTTTTATGATGACAAAACATGTTAATTTTGATGAAATTGTCAATCTGTGGCATGACTCGAAGCAAGTCATGACAAAAGCATAAATATGTTCAACAATATTACATATTACCAAAACAAATTAATGATCAAAATAACATACTCTCCCCCTTTGTCTAATCAAAAAGTAAGGGAAGGCCAACAAGGTTAGCAGTTAAATATATAGAGATGGGGAGGAACCCTCAGAAGATGAAGACTGTTTGGGAAGATCTGGAAAGGTGGAAGGTGGAAGTTGGCAAGTGGATCAAGGCCCAGCTTCGGTGCCAACTGAGTGGTAATCCACGTTTGTAAGAGAGCATTCTCCTTATCTTGATGTATCTGCCTATTTGTAATGATGTGGAGAGCATCAAAAAAAAATTTCTTTGTTTGATGCGTGCTTTGCACTCTTCGTCTTCTTGGATGGGTGTGGTACATTGTTTTCAGTTGAAGCATGGGACGGATTTGGAGCAGTACAAAAGGTTGATAGTGTGGCGAAGTTTGAGCTTATGGTATGAAGGGTACCTACAGAAAACTATTCTGGACAAATAGATGGGCCAAGAGTATCAGGAAAATTCAAGAATTTACTTACTCCGAACAAGGATGAATCTATTTTCTGTGGAGACATAATGGAGATGTTATGTTGTTGTGGTTGATTGTTCTGAGGATTCTGGATTGGGGAACGAGGTAGCAATTGATGAGTGGCAGATATGGTGAATGGTAGGGTATCTGGAACTGAAGTAGGAGCAATAGAGAGTTGAATGTTGGCGTTCTGGGGAGTATGAATGGGTTTGCGAGAAGATCGTTTTCATTTGGTGGAGATTGATGGAAACTCAATTGGATTGGGAGCCAATTGTTCTCGTTTCATGTGAGATATATTCTTAGATAAAAAATTTTGAGATTTTGATGTGAGATTCTTCTGTTGCTAAGGGGATGTTGAAGTAGAAAAAGATTTTGGTCAACATCATTCCATATGGAATAGTGTTCCATTTGTAGTCTTTATTCCCAGCCGTAATCATCTTCTGGAATATGAGGTAGGGAAGGTTCAGTTTCTTAGAGTAGACCAGGTGATGAATAACCAAACTGTCATTGTCTGAAACAAATTCATGACTTTAACAATGCGGTATGATGTAGTGTTGGCTAATGTTGTTGAAGATCTTTGGCAGGGGCTTTAGGTCAGCAACAACAAAGTTTGTGGAGCCAGATTGAAATAATTCTTTGAACACTTCATCTTTGTCAACGTTAAGAGCTGAGTACCATCTTTTTCCAAACACGGCTGCTCCCTCATATGGTAGTTGGAGTATATCAGCAAGGATATGTGGGTTTAGACGAATTTCAATCCCTTTAGTGTTCGTCACAATTAGGGATTTGTGAGCAAAAGCTTGCGCTAGGCAGTAAAATGCCCTAATCACTTCTAGGTAGAAGCCATTAGAAATCTGAAGAAACTTCGTTCATCTAAGAGCATCTATGTGATGCTTTATGGATACCCCATCATATGATAGATTGTCGAGCATGAAAACTCTTCCAATACCTATGGGTCTTTTTGCCCATTTGTCTCTATATAATTTCTGGAGTCTGGAGGGAATGAGAGAGGGAATGTGAATCTTTGGACCAATTGTTTTCGGTTTGGTTTTAGGCTTTGATGAGGAGGGTTGTTCATTTTTAGAGACAAGGGGAGAACGTTCTAGGGATATATTCTTTGACGAATAACGTTATGGTGATGTCTTTTTTGAGGAATGATTTTCTGGCTTCAGAATCATGATTCTAGGGTTTTTGAGGTTCTTTTTGGCTAAGAATTGAGACAAATTGGGTGGGGTCTTTGTTGTAACACCTAAATTTTTATAATAATCTATTTTATTAATGAAATAAGATTTTAAATAATTAATTTGATATTAATATTATTTTAGAATATATGTTGATAGATTTTGTGATTAATTTCCGTTATATGGATGTTTTCTATGACATGTTAGTTTGATATATATTATATTATATTAAATGAGTGATATAAATAATAAATATTTTATTTTATTATTTTATATATTTTTCTAAAAGTAATTGTATCTTAGTGTAATATTTTAAAGAATAAGATTTCATGCGATTTTATATTTCAATTATTTAGAACTATTTTCTATTTTTAGTTATTTATTTTATAAATAATTATCTTGGGATAATAGTCATGTTGTGTTTGATTTACTTTATTTTTATATACTTGTTATGACATTGTGATTTTATATATATTTATTATGATTTAGTAATTAATATAAAATGTAGATGTTATAGTTATTTATTTTTTAATTTCCACTATTCACTAATGATGGTAATATTTTAATTTGGGTATTTGGAAAAATAAGTATTATTATAGTACTAATTTGGAATATGATAATTTTGGTTATTAATGTATTTTAAAACATTAATTATTTTATACAATATTAGTTTTGGAATATTAGTAATGTTTTATTAATGAAATTGTGTTTTAAAAATAAATAAATAAAATAAAAATAGTAAAAAAATAAATAAATAAATAAATAAATAAATAAAGAGACTAATGGGCTTGGCCATGTGCATAAATGATTTAAATCACTAATTATATTAATGAAATAGAATAAAAGAATAAAAAAAGGAGTTCTGCATCAGCCGCCGTAAAACCAAGAGGATACTAACAACAAGCTTATCGTTTGGCATCGGTGGTCGATAACTGTTCCAAAAAACTTTCTCTGTTTTCGTCCAAATTTCAGTACGTTGTTTCACTCATTTAGTTAGTCAATTAAACTTACTTTCCCATATTTTTAACCATCCCAATTTGTCTCTAAAATACCCGACTTCTCCGTTTACGGAATTCGTTATTTTGCACCGTTCTTCTTCACCGTAAGTCCGATTGGAGTGAAACTAACGCCAAAACGATCGTGTGAAAAGTGGCTATATTATCCACTGATTGATTTTCTGATTTATGGTAAGTTTTCTTGACCGAATTTCGAAATTAGTTTTTAGAGTGTCTTTTCATAATTTATTTTTGACGTCTACCCAGAAACTGTCGAGTCAGATCTATTGAAGGACAAAGAGTAAGAGGACAAAGGTTGTTTACTCGTGGAATTGTATTCCTGTGTGAAAGCGTCGAAATAAGGTAAGGGGTGAGAGAGCTGTTGAAACCATGTTGGTTCTAAGTACTTAGGATTTTGATGCTTACAAATGTACTCAATGTAAACTTATTTTGTACTTTGAATTATTAAGTTAAATGCCCCAGAAACTGAAGGAAACAGAAGTAGAGATCAAAGGAAAATGAATTCTGAAATTTCCAGAAGATGTTCCAGGATGTCAAAACATCACCAGAGGATATGTTTGGTGGCCTAGAACAGAAGGAATAAAAAATCATAAGGAAACATGGATCATATCATTGGAAAGCCTGCCAGAAGGAGAGTTGTTCCAGAAAAACAGGAGTCGAATATCAATTTTATTCCAGAAGTTATTCTGACCAGAAGATGGCCTGGAAGTGAAAAATTACACAATTCAGACTTGTTCCAGACTTGACCAGAAGGTATGTTTATGAGTCCATAACAAGAGGATCAATTCAGCTTTGGCCCAAATCATGAGATAGCATGATTCAGGGCATGGAACTAAGTCCAGACCAAAATAAATGAGTTCCAGAATCAATCCAGACCTGGTCCAAAATTAAAGGTAAAATGTCCAGACTGAAATATTTTTTGTTCAAGTTAATTTCAGTTTGTTCCAGACCAAAGTCCAGAATCTATCCAGATCAGAGTAAAAATTTCCAGATCAATGGTTCAGAAATAATTATTTGGTCCAGTGATGATCCAGATCAGAAAATTAGACCATGGCCCAGTGGTGGCCGAAATCAGAGGGTTAGGAAGTGTGGTCCAGGAATGGCCGAAATCAGAGGATCACAAAATATGAAATAGGTTGGTCCAGATGTGGACTATCACATTAAGATCCAATGGTGCAGATTTGATCATGAGAATTAAAGAATCTAAGAAAAACGCTCAAAACAGAAGCTGAGCAAAATGCTCAAAACAGATCAGTGAGCAAAAGGCTCAAAACAGAATCTGAGCAAAATACTCCAGAATATTTTCAAAACAGATTAATCTAAATATACTGCAGAAGTAAAGCATCAGTGAAGTTCTAAAGTTCAACTATAAATAGAGACTTAATGCTGAAGAATAAAGTATCGAAAATCACAAAAGAGTCATACACTTCCAAAGCAACAAACACCCAAATTTTCATAGAAGTCAATTGTGAGTTTTAGCTTTCAAGAAGCAAGTACTCTTGTTATTTTCTTTCCACTGTGTCAAATCTAAGTTGTTGAAGTAGAGTCTACAAACTGAGGGAGTCAGTAGAGGTAGCAGGTTACTTGGCAATTAGATTCATAGTGTTGCGTGTCAAATCTAAGTTGTTGAAGTAGAGTCTACAATCTGAGGGAGTCAGAAGGGGTAGCAGATTACTTGGCAATTAGATTGTGATTTCTTCTACAATCTGGGTTGTCAGATTGGCTGAAGACAGGTGTTTTCGTCAAGAAGTCTAGGATTGTTAGACTATTGAGAAGACTGACTTGAAGGGTCAGTAGCAAGGTTGTAATTCAAGTTTGAATTAGTGAAATCCTTCAAGGCGAAGGGACTGGACGTAGCCTCGTTAACGGTGAACCAGTATAAAATCTGTGAGTTTTATTTTTATTTTTATCCACTGTTAACTCTGTTTTAATTATACATCAAGTTTTGTTTTGAAAGTATTAAAACGGGAAAAGTATTCAAGTTAAGTCAAACACAATTCAACCCCCCCTTCTCGTGTTTGCACCTTCAAGAGCGTTTGAATTCATGAATATAATGTATTTTGAGATGAACGGGAAAACCATATTTCCCCATGATTCATTCGGGGCTTGCTACGTACATGAGTAGCCCTTTGAGTGATAAATTGATTAATGTGAAAATATGGAAATTGTGAGATTAAAATTTGGAATAAAAATATTTATAAGGTGTTGATTGATTTAATTTTGTTAAATGTGTGTTATTTGATATTATCATGATATTTGATTTATTTTCGTTAAATGTGTGATATTTGATATTACTGTGATATTGGATGTCAAATGAATTTTATGTATGTTTGATTAGATGAGTTTTGTGATGTGATAATAAAATATGGATGCAATGTGATGAGTTTATGTGATGATGATGATGTATGATTAATAATTGTGATGTTATAAATTTGTGATGAGGATATTGAAGTATCCCCATAATTGATGAAATAGTGATGATTCCAATTTGTGTTTGAGATTATGGTCTTAATGGAGTATCATAGGCCAACGAGGGGAGAAAATAAATATTGAGAATTTTTGAAGTGGAGATTATTTTGTCACTATATAGGTAGGGCCTGACAAGCCTAGTGATTCCGGGGAAGTACAACTGAATGAGCCTGATCGTGGCGGTCTGCTGTTGAGCCTTACGGCAAGATTGTTAGACCTTGGAGGTATTCGGGTGGGGAATTCCTAGGTGACTTGGAGGTAGCACTCCAAATGTTGGGAGCTACCATGCAACACACGTTTACCTCGACTGTCGCGTATATGTGTCTCGGGTTGAGTTGAGCGGATCTATGAGGACAGGGACAATTTGAATTGTCCGTCCACCGGGATGGTGGCATAGTATCAAGTCTCCTAACCAAGTACTTCAGAGTTAGAATGGTACCACATTGTGAAGTAGAGTCTAAGCTCATGCATAGCATTGCATCTTCTTGTGATTGTTTTGTTGTGATTAATATGTACCGTGTGCGATAATAATTTCTTTTAGATGATTTGATGTTATAGTGAAATATATTGGTTTCTCGTTAGTGATTTTGACTTTATAATGTGATGTTTCTTTTCTTGAAGAATGTTTGTATAATGATACGGTTTATTATAATTGATTGCGTGTTCTTCTTACTTATATTATACTATAAATATGATTTCAAAACTCACCTCCTTCGTTGTTTGTGTTTGACTGGCTTGGCCCTGTGTTTGCGAAATCGCAGTTATTACAGGTTAATGAGTCTTGAAGTTCAAATTTGGGAGAAACTCCGCTCTGATAGGTGATACCGGGAATTAAGAGTTGTAATTTATATTTCACTTTCACTTGCTTAATTAGAAAAGACCTTTTGTATGAAAACCTTATAAGTACTAGTAAGTTTTTGGAATTAAATCAAGAAATTATAGTTAAGTCAAGTTCATTGAGATTGCATTGTTTTAATTAAGGAATAAAATTAAATTTTTATGTGTGTATTTAGAGGAACGTGATATCATAAATTAGTTATAAAAATTCTTATTTTCTTGAAAACATATTTTCTTTATCCGTTGCGAATTAATTTAAAAAAAGATCTAGTATAAATTATTATATATGTTGTTTTGGGGTTTAGGGTGTCACATTTGTTTTCAATTTGATTATGGTATTTTTAGAGACTATTTTTGAGGGTGGAAAAGATGAGGAGGTGAATAGTTTCTTGGCAGTTTTTGTTAGTGGTTATTTGGAAATGGTATTTTGTGGACTATTTGGTTGTGAGGGTGAAGTGGAGTCAGAGTCATCATCATCAGAAATATTGTGAAGCATCACAATAAGTTACAAGATTAAAGTGCGAACCTTTGTTATACCAAAGGCCAAGATTAGTAGTACTGACAAGATAACGCAAGATTCTTTTAACAGCAGTCAAATGAGATTCTTTTGGCGAAGATTGAAATCTTGCACATAGTCCTACTGCAAAGACGATATCAGGCCGACTTTCCGTTAAATAGAGTAGAGAACCAATCATCCCCTTGTACTCTTTTTCAAAGATTGATTTACCATCTTCATCCTTGTCTAATGAGGAAGAAGAATGCATGGGAATGGACATGATCTTGGCTTCACTCATTTTGTATTTTATTAAATGATCTTTTGTGTATTTTTCTTGACATATGAACATGCCATCTTTATGTTGTTTAATTTGTAAGCCACGAAATATATCTTGATTTTCCCATCATACTCATTTTGAATTCACTTTGCATTAGATTCGAAAAGTCTTCGCACATTTTTTCATTTTTGGATCCAAAGATGATGTCGTCAACGTATACTTGTACGAGTAGTAAATCATCTCCATTTAATTTTTTGAAAAGTGTTGTATCGATCTTCCCTCTGGTAAAATTGTTTTTGATTAAAAAGGAGCTCAATCTTTCATACCAAGCTCAAGGGGCTTGTTTTAATTCGTATAGAGCCTTGGTGAGTTTAAAAACATAGTTTGGTTTAGATTGATCTTCTATACCAGAGGGTTGATGAACATACACTTGCTCATTTAGAAAACCATTTAAAAATGCACTTTTAACGTCCATTTGAAAAAGTTTAATATGTTTATGGGATGCATAAGCAATTAGTATTCTGATAGCCTCTAACCATGCAACTGGAGCAAAAGTCTCATCATAATCTATACCTTCCTGTTTATTATACCCTTGTGCTACCAATCTTGCTTTGTTTCTTATAACTTTTCCTTCTTCGTTCAGCTTGTTTCTGAACACCCATCGTGTACCAATAATTGTTTAATCATGAGGATCTGGTACTAGGGTCCAGACTTCATTCTTTTTGAATTGCAGCCACTCTTCCTTCATAGCGTCTATCCAAGATTGATCTTCTATAGCTTCTTTAATTGAATTTGGTTCGATTTGAGATATCATTGCCATATTGTTGTTAATATCATCTTTGAGTGACCTTATTGTCCTGATTCCACTTGATATATTTCCATTAATTTGATCTTGAGGATGATCTCCTATTGTTTTCCAACTTCTAGGAGGAGTATGAAAAGTAGATTGTTCATCAATCTCGTTTTCCAGAGATATCACTTGATGTTGCTGTTCAGTATGAATTTCTTCCTCATCATCCTTTTTACTTAGCTCAAGATCATCAAATAATATATGCATACTAATTTTAACAGTTTTGGTTCTTAATTTAAATATGCGATAACCTTCGGAATCAGTTGAGTAACCCAGAAAAATGGCCTTTTCTGATTTTGCATCAAACTTTCCAAGATTCTCTTTGTTATTTAAGAAGTAACAATAACAACCAAAGATATGAAAATATGAAATGTTTCCAAATTTTGTTTTTCCAAATTTCCTGATAGATACACGATTAAGAATATAACATGAAGTGTTTATGGCTTCTGCCCAAAAGTATTTTTCTACATTTGATTCTTCCAAGATTGTTCTTGCCATTTCCTACAATGTTTTGTTTTTGCGCTCAACAACCCATTTTGTTGAGGAGTTCTTGCACATGACAGATTGTGAGAAATGCCAAGTTCATCAAAGAATGCTTTGATGGAGGCGTTTATGAATTCTCCTCCTTGATCACTTAGTACAAAAATGATGTGAGAGTATTTTTCATTTTGAACTTTCTTGCAAAATATTTTGAAGGCTTCAAAGGTATCATCCTTCTGTTTTAAGAACAGTACCCATGTATATCTGGAAAAATCATCAACTATGACAAAACCATATTTCATACCTCCTAAGCTTGTTGTTTTTATAGGTCCAAACAAATCAATGTTAAACAGTTCAAGTATTCTGTTTGTAGAGATGAAATCCTTTGAATGAAAGCTACTTTTAGTTTGTTTTCCTTTTGCACCAGCTTCACATATTTTGTCTTAATCAAAATGGTTTTCATACCTGATATGACCAGTTCGTTTATGCCATATCCATTTATCTTCTAGTAATTCATCAAGGTATAAAACATACAGGTTTTTTCTTCTTGATCCAAAAAAAAGAACTTCTCTTGAATCTGATTTTTTTAACTTCACATATATTGGGTTTGAATATAACTTCGAAGCCATTGTCACATAATTGACTAATGCTTAAAAGGTTATGGTTCAATCCTTCAACATATTGAACGTCTGTTATGTTGGCAGAATTTTCCTTACCAATGGTTCCTTTAACTTTAATTCTAGCTTGGTCGTTGTTCCCGAATATTATGGAGCCTCCATCTTTTTTGATGAATGACATGAAGCAATTTTTATCTCCTGTCATATGTCTTCAACAACCACTTTCCAAGAACCATGGCTTTTTTTTGATATTTTGATAACCATCCTGCATTAGATGTTACATTGTTTTTAGGTACCCATTTGATCATGGGTCCTTGAGAGTTAGTTTTCTTTTTAAAACATGATTCTATTTTGAAGTAGAAAACTTATTCACTATGACCGTATTTAGAACAATAAGAGCATTTTGTTGATTTTGGATATACTCTAAAAGTCTGATTTTTTAACAGTTTCGAACACTGTTCTGATACACCTCCAAAACATTTTGCCTTTTTTGGAGAAGGTTTTGTTTTTGTTTCAGAAAGCTCTTTCTTTCGAGGTGCTCTTTTTCTGATTTTTTCATCCTTTTTCTTAATGTAACATGCATATTCTAAGTGTGGAATTTTTTTACAATATGAGCCCTTGGTTTTACATGTATTCTCTTTTTGTTCAGATACGAAAAAGTTTTCATAGAGCTTCTGTTATTGAGTTTTATCAAATTTAAGGCCAACTTTGTCAAAAATTCCTACTAGGGATCCCATAATTTTTGAAAGGTTTTAGTGGATTTGATAAAGTTTAATAAATCATTTTTGAGATATTCAATTTTAGCTTTAAGAAGAATGTTCTCCTTTTGAGTTGCAGAACATTCTGGATTTCCAGGTTTATCAGATTTGTGTTGAGATTCTTGCAAGTTTTGAATAACCTTTTTTAATTCAATATTCACTGCCTGAACTTTTTCTTTTTCTTCCTTTTCTTTATAAAACTCTTCTCTAATAGAGCTGCATTTTTGAATAAGAAGATTTGAATCATTTAAAAGGTTATCGAATTCTTTTCCCATTTTTTCACAAAGTAGACAAGGTTCAGAGTTTGTTACCTCATCTTTTTCTGAATTTTCCATCAAGCAGATGTTTGCTTCTTTGTTTTCCTCTGCTTCTGATTCATTAGAAACATCCCAGGTTACCATCATAGATTTTTTCTTGAATGGAAATTTCTTTGGAGCACTTTTGTTCAAAGGACATTCTGCCTTGTAATGTCCCAACTTGTTGCATCCAAAGCAAGAGATCTGGCTTTTGTCTATTTCAGTTTTAGCACTTTCTCTTTTATTTGGAATGTTCCTTTTTATCTTATCCCTTCTCTTCACTATTCTCTGAATTTTTCTAGTAAGAAGAACGATCTCCTAATCAGCTTCTTCTTGGTTGTCTTCAGATTCACTATTCTCATTTGTTTGGAGTCATGCACTCTGTGATGCTTTTAAGGCAGTTATTTTGTTCTTCTTGGCTGGTTTATCTTCCTGTAGCAGTACCTCATGAGCTCGTAGAGTTCCAGTGAGTTCTTCCAGTCCTAGTGTCTCGAGGTTTTTGGCTTGGCTTATAGTTGTCACCATCCGTCTCCATATGATTGGAAGATACCTCATAATCTTTCTTATTCTGTCTTGTATTTAGAATGCATTTCCCAAGAGAGTGCATCTCATTTACAATTGTTGTGAATCTTGAGTACATTTCATCGATTGTTTATCCTTCACCCATTTCAAACAGCTCGAACTTCCGTAGGCCAATGTCTATTCTTGTTTCTTTGACATGGCTTGTTCATTCATGATGACTCTGTAGTGTGTCGCATACTTTCTTCGCAGTATCGCACTCATCTACTCTTTCACTTTCTTCCCTACTTAAAGCACAAGACAAAAATAATTGAGCTCTAGAGTTAAAAAGTACTTTGGCTTTGTCCTCAGCTGTCCAATCTGCCTCTTTCATTTCAGCAGATGTTGGATCTTCTTGATTGACTCTTGGAACAAAGTTTCCATCTGTTATTATACGCATATTCCTGTGTCTTTAGATTTCAAGAATAGTTGCATCTTGCTTTTTCAAAAAGAATAATCTGTTCCATCAAAGTAAGGTAATATGTTTGAAGAACCTCCTTCAACGATGTACTTAGCTTTTGACATTGTCTTCTAGATCTTTTTCTCTAGCAGTTTTAGGTGTTAATTGTTAGAGACGAGGCTCTGATGCCAATTGAAATGACAATGTTGATCACAAGAAAGGGGGGTTTGAATTGTGATACCTTTAAAAAATTTCTGCAATGTATTTTAAAAACTTAAGATTGATCTTGGTTTGATAAGTAAAAGAAGCACATTGTTCTTAGGTAAAAATAAATAAAAAATTTAATATGTGATAAGTGATGAGCACATGATAATTAAAATGAAGATGAGAAAGAGAGGAGATTCACACAGTGATGTATCCTAGTTCACCCAACGTGGGCTACGTACAGTCCTCACAATCTTGTGAGCTTTTTCACTAATACGGTCAAAACAAGATTGTTCCTGTTTTTCCCACAACTGATCAACCTTGATCTATTACAACAGATTGTCTTTTACCTTGAAAGAAATATTACAAAATACTTCCCAACAATTGGAAGTGTCTTTACACTTATCCTTTTTACACACAAGGATGTTTTACAATATTCCTCACAATATCTCTAACTTTATAGTCTTTGGGTTTCGTAAGTGGTTTTAGAGGAGTTTGATTTGATTAGCAGTTTCTCAACACTTGTTTGAGTTTCTATTTTGAGCAATCAGATTTTGAAGCTTGATCTTTGAGTCTAGTAACAAAAAGCTAAAGCCTTGTTTTTTTTGAACTGTTGATACTCAAGAATGATGTGTTTAATAGAGATTGATTGCACTTGAATCTGATGATATTTCTTTTGCCTTATAGTTCCTTTTATCGGCTTTTTGGGGTCTTTACCAGCTCATATAGCTGTTTGAAAACAGGTTGTAAAGGCTATGAGTTTATAGGCATGTGACATAATTGAACGAAGACTGTTCCTGCTGATCTATAGAACATTCTTCGTTTCCTGTTTTGGAATTTTTCTAATTTCTGCCAGTTGTTCTGTTTCTGATTTTTGCTCTAGACTTTCATCATATCTTTTAGTGATGTTATTCCTCCTCTTGTTCAGTCTTGTGCTTGTTTTACTTCAGTGACTTTTGATGTTTTGGAAAGATAAGCTTTTCTCATGGAGCTTTGATGATTGAAGTATGCTTGCTGATTCGGTTTTGCTTTAAACAGATTCAGATTATGATTTCTGCTCTTATTCAGATTCTATTTGTTCAAATATGATCTGCATACAAGTCTCCTTCTTTTGAGGTCTGATCAAAAGTCATTTATTTGATGGATTTTATTTTTGAAGGATTCAAGATCGTTCTTGACATATATGCAACAGTCTTGGTTTGGGTTGTTTCTTGATTTACAACAGTGGATCCTTTTTGGATTCTTCTCTTTAATTCGTTGTGTTTGAAACCTATCTTAGATTTACAAAAACACTCAAGAAAATATGTTAAATACTTTATGATTAGAATCATAACTAACCGATTAATTGACTTGATTGTGTTCATCATTAAAACACTTAAAATGGGATTTTTGTCTCAACAAATCAAAGATCCCAATGTGAACTCCATTCAGTCCATTTAAAACCCAAATACATGGTGATCTTCAAGTTTCCAATTCGATGTGTGGTGCCAATAGGGGAAATAGGGAAAGTTGTTAAAGAAGAACATTTGGTATCCTCAGCTGTATTAGTGTTCATTATAAATGTCATCAAAATGTGATTCATTGCTGCCAAGTGTTGCAACCAAGTTGGTTCGATCAATCAAAGTTTTGATGTTAACAAAAGTATTTTATGTAAATAGTATTTTGACTTAAAAGAACAAATCAGAAGCTGTGCAAAATCAGAGGATGACACCACCAGAGGATATATCCAGAGGAAGCAACCAGAGGATAGAAATGTCACCAGAAAGGTTCGGCGAGAGGAAACATCCAGAGGGTACCAGAGGATGCATCCTGAAGGCACCAGAGGATGCATCCTGAAGGCACCAGAGGATACATCTCCAGAGGATATCAGAGGATGTCATCAAAGGTAAAATATCAAAGGACAAATAACATCATCAGAGGATATCTTTCTTGGCCTAGATCAGAAGGAAGCAGACTTCAGAAGAAGACTTGGTCCAGACCAGAAGGAAGCTTGTCAGAGGGAGACTTGGTCCAGACCAGAAGGAATCATAAGTCAGACTTGGTCCAGACTTAATCCTGACCAGAAGATAGCTTGGTCGTGAATATAAGAATCAATCTAGACTTAATCCAGACTTGGTCCAGAGCAGAAGATAACTGATCCCGAACAAATGACTTGGTCCAGACCAGAAGATAACTGGTCCAGAACAAATTACTTGGTTCAGACTTGGTCCAGACCAGAAGATAACATGATCTAGAACATAAAAATCAGTCCAAATCAGAAGAAATGATTGTCCAGATTTAATCCAGACTTGATCCAAATCAGAGGATAAATGTCCAGATTAAAAGATCAATGATCCAGATTAAAATATCATAAGTCTAGATTTAATTCAGATTCAATCAAGACTCAGTCCAGACTTGATCCAAATCAAAGGGTAAATGTTCAGATCAATGGTCCAGATTTAAGGAGGCTCAAGGCAGAAGACTTTGTAATCGAAAATCAGTAAAAGAGTCATAAACTTCCAGAGGCAAACACTCGAGTTTTCAGTGAGGTTAATTGTGAGTATCAGCTTTTCAGAAGCAAATACTCTTGTTTTTCGTTTCCTTGTGTCAGATCTATATTGTTGAAGTAGAGTCTACAATATGAAAAGTCAGAATAAGTAGCAGGCGACTTAGCAATTAGATTCAAGGTGTTGAAATCCCTTCTCTAATATGGGGTTGTCAGATTGGTAGGAGAAGACTTAACTTGTGACGTCAAGGTGTTGTGTTCCTCAAAAGTCTAGGATTGTTAAACAGTTTGGGAAGACTGACTTGGAGGGTCAGTAGTGCTGTTGTAATTCAGAGGTTTTGAATTAGTGGAAAAATCCTTCAAGGTGAAGGGACTGGATGTAGCCTAGTTAATAGTGAACCAAGATAAATCTGTGTTAATTATTTTACTTTATCAGCTGCTAATTATGCTTGCTTATATATCAGATTTTAAATAATCATCAAAAATAGAAAAAGAATTCAAGAATTACAAACACAATTCAACCCCCCTTCTCGTTTTTGCACCTTCACCAAGGACTACATAAATTCAAGCAATGAAGTTAAACGACTCACACGACAGTCTAATGGAACTAAAGTCACTCATTTAATAGTTGGAGGTTTGTACGCACCAATTTTGAGGAAGATAACAAAGAGGTAATTCAATAATATTTTAGGATGGACCACACTAGTCAAGAGATGCCTCCAGTCTACTTCCCTTTGCCAAGAGCATCTCATAAATTTTAGAATAAAAAGAAAAAGGCAATCAAGATACCTTTTGTGTTAGAGGAAAAAGAAGATGATGAACATGCCAATGAGGATGGAGCTAGTCTCTCACCTTGAGGAAGAGACAAAAGGTAAATCCATCTGCTAAGCTTATTTATTATCTTATTGATTTTGGTAGTGGTAATAAAATAACTGAACTTGTAACTACGACAACACCATCTAAACGCCATTTTATAAGGGATTATGTGCAGAAGGGTATTTTATACATTAAAAATATTGAACTGATCATTACTAAGCTGATATTTTCACAAAACCCCTTTGTTGAGGACATATTCAACTTTATAAAGACAATTTTAAATATTATGTTTATAAAAGAACGATGTTGAACTCTCTGTTTCCTTGCCTCTAGTAAAATAGTGTAAATGGTAAAATGTATATATGTTTTACTTCTGATCAAATTGAATTTACTAGTGCCTCTAACCAATCTCTAAATCTATCTTGCTTCAATGGCTTCATGTTCATCCTCATACCCTACACTCTAAAACGTCTCCTAAGAACTCCAAGTAAACTTTGCAAACCTCGCACGAAAAGGTTTTTATTTGATTGACAACTTTACTGGTGTCGGTTGGTCTGAGTACTTTAACCTATAACAAGAAGTGGCTTTAGACGTTCTAGTTAAAGAATTTTGGCGATTTACTAACGCAAACACAGATGGAGAAGTATCTAATACCATGTTAGCGCTTCCTATGAGTCACATGTTGGCTCATTAAAGATCAATAAGGAATTTTTTGAATATCCTAAGGTCAACTCCAAATCAGTCTACTTGAAACCTAGATACATAGTACTATTCAAGATCTTGATTGGGTGTGTAGTACCCAAAGGCGGGTCTGTGGAACACAATTGCGAAGATCACAAGGGTCTAATGTCGAATATCTCCCAAAGGATCAAGAAAAATATTCCAAAACTAATTTTGGAACACATGACGTCATGTGTCATCAACTCTAGGTTAGGGAAGATAAGGACAATCCCCTAACGTATACCCGTCACAACTGTAATGATGAGAACTCCCCTCATTCAGACTCTAGAAAAAGTAGAAGGCATTATCCAAGAAGAACATATCGTTAGTTCATCTGACTCTTGTTCAATATATCCAATGTCATCAAGATGAGACTGATCTCTCCTAAGTAGTGTATTTGATCCACGAGGGATACCAAAATGATATTTGCCCAAACTAGTAGATCTCAAGCCATTCTCTTTGTGGTTGAGGACTCTTATGCTCCTTTATTTTAGGAAGATAATAAAGAAGTAGTTCTTTAATACCTAACGATGTGCCAGTGCAATCAAGATATGGCTCTGGTTTTCCTTCCTCTGCCCAAAGTTGTTTGTGTTTTTTAGAAGACGAGAAAAAGGGTTGCTAAGAAAATTTGTGTAGAAGTGGATGAGGAAGAAGAAACATACACCAATGAACATGAAGCAAATCTCATTCTAAGGAAGAAACATAAGCTAACATCCAATCTTGAGAAAACTACTCCTTATGCTATTTGTGGTAATGCGAGTAGTAATGAACAACCTGAACCATAACCTCTTAAACCCTCTACCCAAAATACAAACTTAGTTGTTCATCCCTCCAATCCTTCACATATTACCCTAGATGACTATGACTCTGACACCTCAGATGATATGTTTGAGGCAACTTTAGTCGAACACTTTGCTACCCTCCGATATAGAACCTATCCCTTCCATCTTATGACCAACACTCCAAACCCAACACCATCGGCCACAAAACTAACATTCCACAAGCACCTCCCAACTCCAGCATTCCACAAACACATACCTTCTCCACCACTACATCTAACCCTACCTCACCAAGACTTGTGAATCCCTCTCACCCAGAAGTTGAGACAATAGCTCAGATCATCATTGATTTAGTCTCTAATACATCATTAGAAGCTCACTTCTACACCTCCCTGGATTGTGTTTGACAAAATTGATAACTTTTTCATTATTTGATTAAACTAGTTCGGCCTTGATGATTTACTTGGAGTAGAAGCAATAACAAAACTAAAGAGTGTAGGCATAAAAGTTTTGCAAGTAATTTATCTGGGTTCACCACTAACTTGACTACATCCAGTTCCTTCACTCATAATGATTTAATCCACTACTTCAATGCCTTGAATTACAAAGCACCTAACCCTCCAAGATAGTCTTCTCAAACAGCCTAAAAACCCCAGACTTTTAAGGCACACACCTTGATCTACCATCCAAGTCTTCTCCATACAATATGACAACCCCAGATTGTTGAAGGCCCGCTAACACCACTATCGGGTTTGAATACAAAGATTTGGAGCTTGAGTACTTGCTTCTAACAAACTAATTATAACAATGACTATCACACTCAAAGAAAAATATTTAGAAAATATTTCTCACTCGAACAAGTGTTTCTCAATTTTGAACTCTAAGATGAATTTGGTTGAGTTCTTCTACTCTTTTCTGAATTTTCAATGAACTTTTTCTTCAGCCTTAACTATCTATTTATAAATAAAATTAGGACTTTAACTTAGTCCTTGTTTAATTCTAAATTGTATCTTCATTCCTAGCTTGGTCAACAATGATCTTATTCAAAAAAATATCTGAACAAGATGCTTTTTAATAATATGTTTTTTTCCCAATTCTTTATCTTTAAATCCAATCTGAGAATTTCTTCAAGATGGATTTTTTTTCGTATTTTGTTTATATTAAATTTGTAAATTCTTCAGATTGATACTGTTCATATTTTGTTAAGATTGAGTTTGTAAATTCTTCAAATTGATACTTTTCATATTTTGTTAAGATTGATTTCGCAAATTCATCAGATGAAACTTCCTTTCTATTGCTTGCTTTGATCTAGGCGGGAACATAGTGTTGGACTGTTTCTTGAACTTTCAAAAGTAAGAATATGACTAAGTCTATTTCAGTATTATGTCCTATCTTTAATCTGAATCATATCTTTGCAAATAATAAATGTATCTTCTTGTTTCTATTTCTTCTTGTAAACAATTCTTGATCATATCTTCTTTTAAATAATTCATATCTTCTTGTAGATAAATCTTGATCAAATATATTTGTAAATAATTCATATCTTCTTGCAATATATCTTGATCAAACTTCTTGTAAATAATTCATATCTTCTTGTAGATAAATCTTGTTCAAATCTTCTTGTGATAAATACTGATCAACTCTTCTTGTAAATAATTCATATCTTCTTGTGACAAATCTTGATAACATCTTCTTGTAAATAATTCATATCTTCTTGTAGATAAATATTGATCAAATCTTCTTGTAAATAATTCATATCTTCTTGTGACAAATCTTGATCAAATCTTCTTGTAAATAATTCATATCTTCTTGTAGATAAATCTTGATCAAATCTTCTTGTAAATAATTCATATCTTCATGTAGATAAATCTTGATCAAATATTCTTGTAAATAATTCACATCTTCTTATGATAAATCATGATCAAATCTTATTGTAAATAATTCATATCTTCTTGTGATAAATCTTGATCAAATTTTCTTGTAAATAATTCATATCTTCTTGTAGATAAATCTTGATCAAATCTTTTTGTAAATAATTCATATCTTATTGTTGATAAGATGTTGATCATATCTTCTTCAAATCTTGACAATATCTTCTTTTCAATTTAGACAAAAAATTTCTTCAATTATAAATCTTATTTTAGATTGTCTTCAAAATCACGAATCTTCGAATACTTTGACTCCCCCTTACTTAAGGTTCCCCTTAAGTCTAAGTATTTTTTTCTCCCAACATTATCAAACATTTTACTCCCCTTTTTGTCATTAGACAAAAAGACTTTTAAGTGAAACTTTCCTTTTTTTTAATACAATGAAAATAACATAAACGTAAAACATAAAATTTATCCTAAGCATGAAACTAAACTACTTTGCTGAAGAACTTAAATTTACGTATCCCAAAGAAGAACTTAAGTTATCCCATCAAATTCATTTTAAATTCAAGCTGCATCAATTTAGAAAATTATTAGCAAATAGTGCCATTAGTAGATCTAAACATAATGTCATCAACATAAATTTGAATAATATGAATGTCATCTCCTGTTGATTTTCTAAAAAGTGTATTATCTACTTTTCATTTTTCAAAGTTATTTTTAAGCAAGAAGTTACTAGGTCTATCATATCATGCCCTAAGTGTTTGTTTTAGACCATACAGAGATTTCTTATGTTTAAAAACATGATTTGGAAATTTAGAACTTTCAAAACCTAGGGGTTGTTTAACATAGACTTCTTCATTTGTATAACAGATTAGAAAAGCACTTTTAACATCCTTTTGAAATATGTAATGTTATTATTTGCAGCAAAATGTCTCAGTGTAATCGGTGCCCTTTTATTGACTGTAGCTTTGTACAACAAATCTTGCATTGTTTCTGACCACTTTACCTTTTTCATTTAGCTTGTTTCTGAAAACCCACTTGGTTTCAATAATGTTCTTTTTGGTCTAGGTGCTAAATCCCAAATATCATTCCTCTTAAATTCATTTAACTCTTCTTACATTGCAAGAATCCATCCATCATTTTCCAATGCTTCATCAATAGAGGCAAGCTCAATTGATGAAAGTAAGCCAAACAAAGTGGTATCTTTTAGTGATGATCTGGTCCTCAAAGGATCACTCACACTTCCAATTATTAGAGTTTTGGGATGAGATGACTTGTACTTCCATCCAGATCTTCCTTCTAACTTATCTTGATTGTTTCTGGCTTGATCAAATTCGTCCTGTGAAGATTTCTCATGTTCTGATTTGCTTGTATCCTCTTATTTTTCAAGTTCTTCTTATTTGTATGCATCTGCTTCCTCTAGTTTCAATAAACCTGCACAATCACCATCTTACTTTGACTTTCCAAGGTCAAGTTGTTTGTCATCAAATTTAACATGTACAGATTCTTCCACAATCCGAGTTTCCCAATAAAACACTTTATAAGTACAACAATCTTTAATCTGAGTTTCCCACAATCTTTCAGACTATCCAATGAAGGTACACTTTTGAGATCTAAAATCAAATTTACCAAGGTTATCTTTAGTGTTCACCATATAACAAGTACAACCAAATTGTTTAAAGTAGGAGATTTTAGGCTTTTTACCTTTCCACAATTCATGTGGTTTTTATTCAATATAGACCTAATAAAAAGTCTATTTTGAATATAACATGTAGTGTTAATTGCTTCAGCCCAAAAGTGTTTTGCAATATTCATCTGGTTTAACATGGTTTTGGCCATTTCTTGGAGTGATATTATTTCTTTCTACAACTCTATTTTGTTTCGGTGTTCTACTAGAGGAGAAGTTGTGGGAGATTTCATTCACATCACAAAAACTTTCAAAGACTTGTTTTCAAATTCTCCTCCATGATCACTTCTAATAGTTACAATCTTAAGACCTTTTTCATCATTACTTATTGCAAAATGTGATAAACACTTTGTGGGATTCATCCTTGCTTCTTAAGAATTTTACCCATGTCCACATAGTGTAATCCTCTACTATAACAAAGCCATACATCCTTCCACATAGAGAGGCTATTTGCACTGGCCCAAAGAGATCTATATGTAAGAACTCAAGGGTCATTGAGGTACAGACTGAGTTCTTAGGGGTAAAGGAGTTATTTGTTTGTTTTCCCTTTTGACAAGCGTCACACATAATTTCAATTTTGTAACTAAGCTTAGGTAAACCTTTGACTAGTAGAAGTTTATTCAGTTTTGAAATTACTCTAAGGTTTGCATGACCTAATCTTTTGTGTCAAATTAGTTTCTCTTCATTTATTGACGTAAGACAATTATCTTATAAATGTTGTTTTTCCGCTAACCTGTAAAGAGTACATATACATCCTTCTAATCAATTGCCTTGCATGTTTTTGATTAAATATAATATCACAATTATTATCACTTAATTGACTAGTACTTAACAAAGTATGCTTAAGACCTTTAACAAACAAGACATCTTTAATGCAAGGCGAAATACCATTACCAACTCTACCTTGACCAATGATCTAGTCTTTTTGCTTTCCTCCCAAAGTCATTAGGCCTCATTTTCTCAAAGTTAGTTCTTGAAACATATACTTTTCTCCTGTCATATGTCGTGAGCATCCATTGTCCAGGTACCATGATTGGTGTTTTAACTTGGTTTTTGAGGACATCTGCAACATATACAATTTTGTTCTAAGGTACCCAAATTTGGTTGGGTCTTGGTTTGTTAGTCTCGAAAGGTTTCTTGTGTTTCCTTGTATTTAAAATGGGAAAGATAATTTGGGGTGACCTTTCTTAGAGAAAATAGTACACAAGATATCAAAGGGAATAGGTTTAGGTTCAATTACAGTTTCTCCAATCCTAGCCATGTTTAACCATTTCTACTAACTCCATCAATCATAGAAGCATACTTGCTTCTTTACATACCATTAGCAAGAATATATTGAAATACTTCTTCATGCATATTAGAGTTACATGTGGCATTTTCAATTGATGTTGAACTATGATTACTTTTTATGATGCATCTTGTACATCTTCTTTTGATCAGCATCCATTCCTTTCCTTGGAATCTCAATACCATCAGTATTCATTGGAGCAATATAACCATCTTCCACAAAGTCCCAAAGTTCAAGATCTTGTGAATAATGATACTTCTCAACCTGTCCTTCTAGTACCCAAAACGTTCTCCATCAAAAAGAGTTGGTCTGCTAATGTTTCCTCCAACAACTTGTTCAATGAATCCATGCATGTTGAACAATTAGATCTTTCCTCAAATACTATAAAGTGCTCAGCTTTGAGACCGAGCTTTGATACCAATTGAAGGTCGAAACATGAGAAGGGGAGTTGAATTATGTTTGACTAAGTTGATAACTTTTTCATTATTTGATTAAACTAGTTCAGATTTGATGATTTAACTTGAGTACGCAATAACAAAACTAAATAGTGCTGGAATAAAGTGACACAAGTAATCTATCCTGGTTCACCACTAACCTGTCCCTTCACTCATAAGGATTTAATCCACTAATTCAAAAACTTTTTAAATGTAAGCGTTGTTTAATGTAACCTATAACGGCGCTTTTCAAATATAAGCTTTGTCAAATGTAACCTATAACAGCGACTCATTTTATAAAGCACTGTAAAAGGTCAACTTATAATAGCACTTTTTAATTGTAAGTGTTGTCTAATATAAGCTATATCAACACTTCCTCTTATAAAGCGCTATAAAAGGTCAGCCAATCACATCGTTTTTTTCGTATACGCGCTGTGAAGGAATATAGTTATTTTAATCAAAACATCCAACATTTTATATTCCTATCCACATAAGCACTTGTACATATTTTTTTTCCTTCATTTTGTAACATACACAGAAACATATTTGCACAAAATTATAATGATATCTTAAAACTTCAAAAGTATAACATATAGGAAGAATTTGTATAATTAATAACATAATGATCCTTGTATCTCTTAGAACAAAATTCATGTTATCATCAGGTTCAGAACATTCCACACCATGTTCGAGAACATATAGTTTTAACTGCTTGAGCCAACTCATGCGCAACCTTGTTACAAACACAACAAATTACATTAATTGAGCGACCAATATGTACAGTCAAAGATAAAACAATCAATACTATAGACTAAACTTGGTTGCCTGGCATGACTGAAATCAGTGACAGACCACACCAACTAGATGAAACACGTAATGAAAATTTGAAAAAACAAATGGTTTCTAAAAATACTAAATTAACAATTCGTCATATGATTCTTAATTCGTGCACATATTGACACCAATCTTCCCTAACATCAGTTAATTGATCTTCAGAGTAACTCGAACATTTGAATTCATCAAAATACTACAAAATATAATGCATCTAAGTTAAAATTAATTAGATAAAAATATTAAAAAATTGAAATAATATAAACTATATAGAATTTAATTAACATACCATATTTGGAATCACATATTGATTAGAAGTGATAATCTCTTTCATGAACCTCAAAATATAGTACCCACAATCTATCTCAATTTTTTGACGAGGACCCTAGACAAATAAAGCATATACATCAATGCAATGATTTATAAGACAAAACTTGAATCTCATGTTAATTTTATAAGACAAAAATTTTGTAACAATATTTGTAATAATCAACCAAATTTAATAGAATCAATCTGAAGAATTTACAATCTCAATCTAAACAAAAAAGGAGCATAATCAATTTGAAGAATTTACAAACGCAGTCTGAACAAAATACAATTCAGAATTAAACAAGGACCAAATTGAAGCCCAAATTTCAACTATAAATAGATACTCAAGGCTGAAGAAGAAAACCATCGAAAAATCAGAAAAGAGTAGTCTTAGAGTTCAAAGAGAGAAATACTCGTTTCAAGTTAGAAATGTTTTCTGAGTGTTCTTTTCTTAGAGTGTGAGAGTTATTATTATTATCAGTTACAATTATTATCAGTTATTATCAGCTTTTCATAAGCAACTACTCAAGTTCCAATCTCTTGTATCCAACCTGATAGTGGTTTAGTTCCTTCTTCAATATGGGGTTGTCCGATTGTTAGGAGAAGACATGGCTTGTTGGGTCAAGGTGGTGTTGTTCCTCAAAATTTTGGGGTTGTCAGGTTGTTTGAGAAGACTGGCTTGGAGGGTCAGGTGCTTGGTAATTCAAGGTATTTGAATAAGTGGATTAAAGCCTTTTGAATGAGGGGACTAGATGTAACCAAGTTAGTGGTGAACCAGGAAAAATCTATGTGTCAAGTTAATGATGCTTTTGTTGCTTGCTACCTCTGAATTTGATTGCTTCTACTCCAAGTAAGTCACCAAAAACCAAACTAGTTTTTAATTTATTTATAAATTATAAAAAAGTTACCAACTTTGGCAAACACAATTCAACCCCCCCTTCTAGTATTTGCACCTTCACCTTGCATCTCCATCTTCATCAGTTATATGCAATGGAGCATCCAACTCTTAAGCAGTATAAATTGAGACTCTCCATAGTCAATAGAGAGTGGGAGTAGGTTATTCAATTGTAGTATAAGTCTCCCAAAATGTTGTATATCTTTCCCCTACCAACCACCGGATAAATAGGAGATGATAAATAAAGTATACAAGACTAGATACCCTAAATAAATAATCAATATAAAGCTATTAATGAACTTTTTAGTTAGTATGATAATCAATTAACTAAATAGACTGGACAAATTTAATTCATTAATTACATTGGGAAGGTTATTCGAAACAATAATATTGGAACTAATTTTGTCGCTAGGGGTATCCATATTTTGTGGACAACTTTCTGACAAATTTTTATCATTATCCTTCTTTCGCAAGTAACAAAGTTTGGTAGTTAGCTCTTGTATAATAACAAATAATTCTGCATTACTTGGATTTTTTTCAATTTGATGTTGATAATTGACTTCAAACCCCTTAGCCCCTCACATGACCAGAATATTTAGGAACATTTAATACTTTACTAAGTATGTCCCAACAATTGGTGGTGCCATGTGTCTCTCCTTGAGATAAAGTCTCCTCATTAACATATATTAATACGAAAAAGAGAAGTTTATCATGAACATTTTCACAAGACATTAACAAATAAATAATTAGTGTTATAGCTAGTGCTATTATATATTTACACATTGTTCATATGCTTTCTGAACACTTTTGTTATCCACAACTTGATCCTTATTTTCACGAGAAACTTTCCACAATATATGAGGATCAATAGATGTTTGGTTAGATCCCGTCTCTTTTATATAAACAATTAATCATAAAAATTATATTCTATTGTTACCATCTCATACAATATATATACATACTATTTTTTGCTTAAAAAACGTGCATATATACATGACTTTTGGTATGGATATAAGGGTTCTGACGCTCTTTCACGATTTGTATTGCTTAAGTTCTTTATAAAAAAGTATGATTCATATAAATCTATAGTATGAATAGGTATATCATAAGACACACTTCTGTAAATATTAGTCTTACTTGAAAAGCTTCACTTTTCCGTTTTTCTACAAAAGATGTCCATTCGTCCAACGATATCAGGTTTTCATTTCAGACAGCCATTAAAATTTCCATTGGCATCTTTAAGATACTTTTTTGTCAAGAGAGTTTGAAAACCTCTATGCAATTTTCCAACAACCATAAGTATATTTTTTTTTACGTATATTGTCAAATATAAAAGGCCTCTGCACAAAATAACAAAATACAAAAGGTTTGAATAAAAGTATTTTAGTGCCAACAAAGTAAACAACAAATATTTACAACAAACAAAATACTTGTACATCTATCCAAATAAAATTTTTAGCGGCTCCCAATGCTTTATTCGTCAAATCATCACAAGTAATCGGAATACATTGATGAGCCACGGCACCAATGTAGCTTACTAGCATTGAACAATTAGGCTCAATCAGGTGAGCATGTGCATTCTATGTCACCTTATTATAATTTTAAAGTAAGTAGGTGTGTATTAAAAAGACAACAGAATCGAATTTTAAACAAAATATTGAACTACCTCAAATTGTATTCCTTTATCTCTTGCACGACCCACTTTTTTCATAATAGTTAACCTTAATTTAATCTCATTGTCCTTTTTTCGTAGAGTTTCATTTTGTTCATTAGGAGAAGACTCATTGTCCTCGTTATAAATAGTATCATCATCATCATACTCCATTTATCTACATCAACAAAATATATATGTTAAACTAATATGGAACTAAAAATAGTATTGCTAAATTAAAAATATTGCTCATTAAAATCAAGAAAAGTGAAAACAAAAGGGGTCACAAATACCTGATACTTACAAAATTTATAAAGAAAGTGTAGAAAAGAAAAGTACACGTGATAATGTCCAAGACGACCACGGCTAATGTTTAGGTTGGTCTCTTTCTTTTCTTTGTCAAAATACGATTAGTATGTCCCTTAATTATGTGGAATGATTGATTGATCCAAATTTCCTCATCATGATCATCTCTGATATACAAATCATCCTCTGTAGTTAGACCAATTTTAAGTGATTGTGATGTTGCCAAAAAAAGATCATCCTCAACATCGATATGATCAATATCATATTATCTTTATTGTTATCATCACTTATTTTGTTGGTAAAAAATACGATGGATCAGTTTATATTAGCAGGATCATTGACATAGAACAATTGTTTAGCTTGAGATGCCAAAACAAAAGGCTCTTCCTTGTACCCCATCCTATTAAGATCCAACTGCAAAAAACCTGACTCATCAGTTTGAAAGTCATTTTTATTTTCAACTCATTTGCACCCAAAGACTGGCACTCGAAACATTGTATAATCTAACTCCCAAATTTTTTCAATGACCTCAAAATATGATAGATTTTCTTATGTGGGGTTTCTATCCTTGGAACTTGAGACGTGCAATGCTTCAGCTACTAGGGTAACACTGTTATTATGCATAGTACTTTTATCATCTTGTTCTTTTGTATAATATGTGTAGCTATTAATTGCATACTCGATGTAAGAAAATACATGTAAACATGGACCACATTGCTAACCATTTCGATCTTTCGAAAATTGAAGCAATATCTAAAACAACTTTGAATAAATATCCTTTTTGAACCATGTTATAAAACTTTGATTATGTTCTCGTGCTATCCATGTATATTTTTATTTGGGTTCAAACTCATTAGATACTCTTTGTACATTTCAACATACTCCTCAACTTCATCGGCATTGTGGAAATATACAATTGTGCTTGCTCCCATTATGTCCTTGATATGGTCACTATTTTATTTCCAATTATCCCTTTCCTTGTTATTCTTTCCAAAATATGAGACTTTGGAAGTCCAATGGGTTCAACATTAGACATATATTCATATAAAATTCAACAGCTTCTTCTACAATGTATCGTTCAACAATACAACCCTCTGGTCAACTTCGACATTTCACATAGACTTTTAATATTTTCATATAATGCTCAATTGGGTACATCCATCTCATATAAGTTGGTTCACACTGTTGTGTCTCTTTCACAAGATGAACAGTTAGATGAACCATTATGTCAATAAATGAAGGCTGAAAATACATCACAAGCTCACACAAAGTAACAACGATTTCTTTTTGCCCTAATGGCAAGTTGGATAGATTAATCACTCTACTACAAATTGCCCTAAAGAAGAAACACATTGTAGTTATGGAGCTTCTAACTTTTTCAAGAAAATTGGAACGTATACCTATTGGTAATAAATGTTCCATCAGAACATGACAACATGAGACTTTAAACCCCTTAATTTGAGGTATTTCATAGATACCAAATTTCTAATATTTGAAGAGTACCCTTCTTGAACTTTAACTTCAAGAAGAAACTTACAAAAAGCTATAAAAGGTTATAGAGACTTACAATTGTGAGAAGGTGCGAGCGACTCAGTGACATAAGAAGAGGATTGAATAGGTTTTCTTGGATTCTCGTTTATGGGTTTTTGCGTTACAGGGTTTATAGCATTGCGTTGCTGAAATCGATTTATGGGTTTCTAGGTTTCTCTGTTTGCGTGTCTAGGTATCTTGTGTTTGCGTTTTAGAAATAGATTCAGGAAGAAGAAGTTAAGGGCCGATTTCTGCGTTTCCATTTTATGGAATTTGAGTTTATAAAGTTACTCGCGTTTCTAGGAAGATGAAGGGTTTCTGATGAGCTTGCATATATGTTTCATTATATCGTTTTTTAATTTTTGTAAAGTTTTTATAATTTGGTTTACTATTGACAGCACTATAAACATTAGATAGTGTTTTTAAGAAAAGCGCTTTTTAAGGTTCACCAAAATATTTTTTTTTTTATAAGATCTAAGAAAGCGCTTTGTAGAAAAGCATTTTTTTAATGTATATACTTATGACAACGTTTTACTAACAAGCATTGGATAAGAGATTATATGAAAATTATGTATTTTTAATACATATAGCAACATAATTTTTCACAAAAGTGCCGTAAATAGAATCCTATATATACTCATTTTTGGTCTAGTGAAAAGTGATGAGCATATTGAACTACACATTACCATTTAGTAATCAAGGGAACCACTTCAATTGTTGAATAAAATCACGTATATTCTGCACTCAGGAATTTGTCGAGTAGTTTATTTTAAATGAAATGGATTGTTTAGGTTTAATTGCAACTTAATTATGTCTGGGATTTGAATTAGTATTTAGAAGCTCTTTGTTTTGTAACATAGTTCTGTCATGAAAATCTATTTCATTGTTGCAAGCTAGTTATTAATCCTTTTAAGTTTATTATTTTTCATTGGATGTTTATTTTATAATACAATGTATCATCAATATTCTTGTAAAGAAAAATACAATCATTAATATTGTTTCACTTAGTTAGATTTCTTATTTTAAACGATGAACCTTATATAGTTTAGAGTAAAAGGATGAGATCAACTTTTTTATTTATTAAATTTATGAAAATAGTCACACTTACAAAAGGAGCGAAAGATTTGAAAAAATGTGAAACAACAAGTAGCACTGCAAGTGCACAGTATACACCAACAGTACCAATATATTTTCCTTTTATTATTAACATTAATATTAAATTTAAACCAACAACCCCTTAATCTGATGAGCACACACCCAGCTCTTTTTCTACTGCCCTTCCACTCACTAAACCGCTTACAATTTCACTAACTTCTCAACAATATTTTTATTTATTTGACTAAATAGCATGTGTGGTCTATTAATTTAATTTCAGTTAACGTTTTAGTTTTTTATCTTTTTTTTTTCTCGATTTGGTCCTTTATTTTAATTTTAAGTGACAATTTGATCTATTATGTTTTAAAATGTCAACAATATTATTCTTTTTTTTACAAAAATTCATCAAAATTTTCAACCAAAACCCATAAAATTAATTATATTCTTTAATATAATACAAATTTCATCAAATTCGTAACTCAAATCATCAAATAAACTCATATTTTTATTCTTTATTTGATGTTGTTAGAGATGGAAATATGAGTTTATTTGAAAATTTGAGTTTCGAATTTGATGAAATTTATATTATATTGAAGAATATAATTAATTTTATGGGTTTTGGTTAAAAATTTTGATGAATTTTTTTAATTTTTGTAAAAAAATGATAACATTGTTGACATTTTAAAATATAAAAGATCAAATTGTCACTTAAAATTAAAATAAAGAGCCAAATCGGAAGAAAAAAAATAAGATAAAAGACTAAAACATTAACTGAAATTAAGTTAAGGGATCACGTATGTTATTTAGCCTTTTTGTTTTTCCAACATCCATTTAGCTGAATAAGAAGAGGAAGCTGTAAACAAAACCATACACACTCTCACAATATACAGATTCACATTCCCCTTTTTTCTACTCACTCCCTTCTCTTTTTTTTTACTCAAACACACTCCCATTCACCGTTAAACATGAAAAAGTCTACATTTAATAAGATCCAAAAACAATGTTTGAAAACACTCCCTCTCCAAAATTTTACAATTCTTTTTATTGTTTGAAAACGGTGGAAAGAGAGAGCATTGCTGTCTTGTAAACTCTCTCTTCTTCACAATGTTTTGTTTGTTAATGTTTTTTTGAAATTTTCATTGAGATGGACTTTTCTATATACTAAATATACTCTCTTTCTTCCCTTACCCCTCCCTCGATGTGCGAAGAATCCATTAAATTGTTTCATCTTTGCTTAAAAAAAAAAGGATTCTTCATCCTCCTTCCTCTTTCTTGTGCTCCACCATGTCTTGTCAACACTTCCTGTGGGTTCACTGCCTCCTTCCTTGGCAAACCACCCCTAACCCAAGTCAACCATAACCCTTCCTCCACTCCTAACTTCTGCCATTTCAAGACAAACTACAACATTGAGAAATGGTTGAGTTAAAAAATAAAATTTGTAACTTTGTCAGAGAGAGTTGACAACTTTGTTCCATTGAAGTTACAAAGCCAAATAAACTTGGGCTCTGACCAGAATAACGTTGGGTCATTCTCCAATTTGACTTTTCAATAAAAAGATATATTGTTTTCTTCATTGAATTTTGTATAGTCTCAGACCCAGAAACAAAAAAAATTATGAACAACACAGAAAAAAGGAAAAGGGGTTTCCTAACAGAACGATTGGTAGGGGAAGGGAGTGGGGAAAGATTCAACGAAGGAGAGTATATAAGTATGATGAGCCTTTTTATCCAATGATAAAAAATGTTGTGCACCATGCAACATCTATGATGATGAGTTAATCTTGTTGTCAGTGTCCAGTAGTTGTTTTGTTTAATTTTAGCAAACTTGGTTTTTGTTTGAGTCCATAATTAGGCTGTCAGTTTTAGTCCAATGTGTGGCTAAAAAACTAGGGTAGCAGTTATTTAAGTAAAGTTTATGTGGGTAGTTTTATTTTTAGAAAAACGAGGGTTGTAATGTTAGTGGTGCAGTTATGATTTTGTATTTGCTTATATAATAAGAAAACCAGAAACAAAAAAAATTATGAACAACACAAAAAAAAGGAAAAGGGGTTTCCTAACAGAACGATTGGAAGGGGAAGGGAGTGGGGAAAGATTCAACGAAGGAGAGTATATAAGTTATGATGAGCTTTTTTATCCAATGATAAAAAATGTTGCGCACCATGCAACATCTATGATGATGAGTTAATCTTGTTGTCAGTGTCCAGTAGTTGTTTTGTTTAATTTTAGGAAACATAGTTTTTGTTTGAGTCCATAATTAGGATGTCAGTTTTAGTCCAATGTGTGGCTAAAAAACTAGGATAACAGTTATTTAAGTAAATTTTATGTGGGTAGTTTTATTTTTACAAAAACGAGGGCTGTAATGTTAGTGGTGCAGTTATGATTTTGTATTTTCTTATATAATAAGAAAACCATAAAATGATGCAAGTGTCAAGCATCACAAAAATCTCTTGTTCTCAGTTGTGTATTTTCCCTTCTCTATGATTGAGTTACTGGCCGTAAGAAAAATAAACCAACATTTAGAAAATAAACCAACATTTGGTATCAGAGCCAAATTGTCAAAGCAAAGGCCGGTGACAAAGGAGATCAACCTAAGACGCTTGCAGTCCTTAAACCGACGGCAAGAGGAGCCTTAATCCCGATCCAATATCCAATGTTAAGTGAAACGAGCTACGGCATATGGGCTATCAAGATGAAGATAATCTTGCGTTCGCTTGTAGTATGGTCAGTGATTGAAGATGGAAACACAGACGACGACAAAGATCAAGGCGCCATGGTAGCCATTTCACAAGCCGTGCCAGATGATGTGATGATGGCAATCGCCGAGAAGAAAACGACAAATGAGGCTTGGGACGCACTCAATGAGATGCGGGTTGGTGAAGATCGCGTCAAGAAGGCACGCATACAGGTGCTGAAACGACAACTGAACAAGTTACACATGGAGGATTCAGAGACAATAAACGAATTTTCCATGAAGCTTACCACGCCGGTGGGTGAGATCTGCTCGCTGGGCACGAAGCTCGACGACAACGAAGTTGTTGAGAAACTATTCAGTGCAGTTCCTGATAGATTTCTCAAGATTATTAGAACAATTGAGCAGTTTGGCGATATTGAGAATATGTCGGCTTCAAAGGCGATCGGCCATCTCAGAACCTTTGAGGAAGGACTTAAAGAGCGACTGCACTCAAAAGGCAGTGGAGAACAGTTACTCCTTACCCAGGCTGAATGGGAGGCAAGAATCCCAAAGGCAAAGAAAGATGAAGGTTCCAGCAGCAACAAAAGAGGAGGACGTCACTAGAGAGGACGTTATCGTGGGCATGGATATGGTGGAGGTTGAGGAAATGGTGAACGCACTAACGAAGACCAAAAGCCATGCAACTTCGACAAATCCAGGGTTAATTGTTTCAATTGTAATGAATATGGTCACTTTGCAAAAGAGTGTCCCAAGCCAAACCGAAGAGAGAGGGCTAATCTTGTTACAACACAAACCGATGATGAACCGGCACTATTGATGGCTGAAACTTGTGTTCTTAGCCATGCAATACAGAACGAACATGTGTTACTACACGAAGACAAGGTGGTGCCAAAGATTAACAGCACCCAAGACAAGGCTTGGTATTTAGATACCGGCGCAAGTAACCACATGAACGGTTGTATCGAAAAATTTGCTGAACTTGACACGGCCATTAAAGGTTCAGTCAAATTTGGAGATGGCTTGGCTGTATAAATACAAGGAAGAGGTTCAATTTTATTTGAATGCTTCACAGGTGAACATCATGTACTTACTAATGTCTACTACATCCCGAAGTTGATGAGCAACATAATAAGCCTTGGTGAATTGGATGAGAATGGATGCAAGATTGTAATTAAAGGAGGAGTGATAACTATCCTGCACAGGACACGAAGGCTACTAGCAAAAGTGAGCAGGTTAGGAAGTCGTTTATATCTGCTGCACATTGCTCAGGCCCTACCATAATGTCTCATGGCTAGAAGCAAAGAAACTGCTTAGCACTGGCATACAAGATACGAGCATGTGAACTTTCATGCCTTGAAGATTCTAAGTCAGAAACAGATGGTGCACGGACTACCCGTAATCGAACATGATGACCGCATCTGTGATGGTTGCTTGATTGGAAAGCAACACCGAAATCCATTTCTAGTAGTGGCAAAATTCCTATCAGAATCACCCCTTGAACTGTGGCATGGAGATTTGTGTGGGACAATAACTTCTGCTACACACGGAGGCAAGCGCTATTTTCTATTGTTGGTTGATGATTGTACTAGATTCATGTGGCAAGTACTAATCTGAAACAAAGACGAAGCATTTGAGGCATTCAAGAAGATTAAAGCATCAGTAGAAATGGAGAAAAACAGAAAGCTGAAGGCTTTTCGCACAGATCGTGGTGGCGAATTCATCTCAAATGAGTTCAAGACTTACTGTGAGCTGTTGGGAATTAAGCGTTATCTCACGGCGCCTTATTCTCCTCAGCAGAACGGAGTTGTTGAACGAAGAAATCAGACGGTGGACGACATGGCAAGGAGTCTGTTGAAAAGCATGGGAGTGCCAGGAGAATTTTGGGGAGAAGCGGTATCAACTGCCGTATATCTCCTAAATCGAGCACCAACAAAAAGCATCATCGGAAAAACTCCCTATGAAGCATATTATAACCGCAAGCCAACTGTTGATCACTTTCGCATCTTTGGATGTGTGGGACACGTAAAAGACGTTACACCTCACCTCTCAAAACTTGCAGACCGAAGCAAGCCAATGGTGTTTATTGGTTATGATTCAAATACAAAAGGCTATCGGATGTTTGATCCAAAGTCAAAACTAGTGGTGGTGACACGGAATGTCGTGTTCGAAGAGGAGAAGAAGTGGGAGTGGCGAAAATTTCCAAAGGCTATCAGCAGGGAACACTCTTACAGCACACTATTTTACCATAGTAGGCGCATCTGATACGACAAATCAGAAAGATAAAGAGGGTGTCAGCGATTCTGGCATTGGTATCAGCAATTCTAGGATGGATTTCCCACAACCGACACAGGAACAAACTGGTAACCGATACCAGTATGCTACACCAGTGATGAACACAAGATCCAGAGCATCTGTTTCAGACTCACCATATAATCCAGCAGCAACTATTGAGAGTTCATCAGTAAGACCATGGGGTAAGCGTGACATCAAAAACTTGTACGATGCAACCGTCCCAATAGAGTTGCAATATTCGAGATTGTGTTTGCTAGGAGAAGAAGAGCCGTCAAATTTCGAAGAAGCCAAGGCAGATCCGATGTGGAGAACAACAATGGAGGAGGAAAGTTCCTCTATTCGAAAAAATGAAACTTGGAAGCTCGTTCCATTACCCGGCAGCCACAAACCTATAGGTCTAAAGTGGGTTTACAAGCTAAAGAAGGACACTCAAGGCAGAATTGTGAAGCACAAGGCGAGATTAGTGGCAAAGGGGTAATTGATGACAAGGCATAGACTTTGATGAAGTTTTCGCCCTTGTTGCTCGGCTAGAGACAGTATGTTTGCTGATCTCTATTGCGGCATAAGAAGGATGGGAGGTGCATCATATGGATGTGAAGTCAGCCTTCCTCAACGGTGATTTGGAAGAGGAAATGTATGTCATTCAACAATCGGGATTTGAAATAAAAGGAGAAGAGCACAAGGTGTTAAAACTGCACAAAGCATTGTACGGTTTGCGACAAGCACCTAGAGCCTGGAACTCAAAATTAGACAAGTCAATGAGGACACTTGGTTTTGAAAGGTGTTCTTTAGAGCATGTCGTGTACATGAGAAATCAAGGTAAAGGGAATTTAATTTTTGGAGTCTATGTGGATGATTTAATCATCACTAGAGAGTGTATTCAAGACATAGACAAGTTAAAATCACAGATGAAGAAATTGTTTAGCATGAGTGACCTTGGGTTACTAAGTTACTATCTGGGAATTGAAGTTTGTCAGAGTTCTAAGAAGATCACACTCAACAAGTCCGCATATGCAACAAAGGTGTTGGACAAATGCGGCATGAAAGATTGCAACCCTTCGCAAATCCCGATGGAAACTCGTATGAAACTGAGCAAGGAAAGCACAAGTCCACCTATAGACACAACTTTGTACCGAAGCATTGTCGGCAGTTTAAGATACCTACTGCACACGCGCCCAAATTTGGCATTCTCCGTCGGCATGGTGAGTAGATACATGGAGAAGCCCACAATGTAGCACATGGCTGCAGTGAAGCACAAACTACGGTACGTGAAAGGAACTTTAAACCTCAGTTGTGTTTATGAGAAGAAGGAAGAAAGCTTGGAGCTGATCGGTTACTCCGATAGTGATCTAGCTGGTGATATTGATGACAGGAAAAGTACCTCAGGTTTAATATTCTTCCTTGGGTCAAATCCTATTAGTTGGTGTTCATAAAAACAGAAAGTGGTTGCGTTATCTTCCTGTGAAGAGAAGTACATTGCTGCTTGTGCAGCAACGTGTTAAGGAGTATGGCTGGGACGATTGTTGGCAGAGTTGTTAAAGACTGAGGTTAAGAAAGTGGTTCTGAAGATTGATAATCAGTCTGCAATTGCATTAAGCAAGAATTCAGTTCATCATGAGAGAAGCAAGCACATCGATACCTGATTCCACTACATTAGAGATTGTGTTGAATCAGGAATGATTGAAATTCAGCTTGTTTGCACAGAAGATCAACATGGTGATATTCTGACAAAATCGCTAGCAAGGATGAAGTTCGTGGAGATGAGAGAAAGGATTGGTGTGCGGATCATCAGTAGAGAACAACAAGCTTAAGGAGGAGATTGATGAGTTAATCTTGTTGTTAGTGTCCAATAGTTGTTTTGTTTAATTTTAGCAAACTTGGTTTTTGTTTGAGTTCATAATTAGGCTGTCAGTTGTAGTCCAATGTGTGGCTAAAAAATAGGGTAGTAGTTATTTAAGTAAAGTTTATGTGGGTAGTTTTATTTTTAGAAAAATGTAGGTTGTAATGTTAGTGGTGCAGTTATGATTTTGTATTTGCTTATATAATAAGAAAACCAGAAAATGATGCAAGTGTCAAGCATCACAAAAATCTTCTGTTCTCAGTTGTGTATTTTCGCTTATCTATGATTGAGTTACTAGCTGTAAGAAAAAATAAACCAACATATGACACTTCTACTTCTTAGAATTAGTCATATGTGTGTGTCTATATATATATCAAGGGAGAGAGAAGTTTTATAACTAGAGGTTATAGATTTAACTATCTCTTTGTAAAACTCTTCTCATTTGATATGTTTCCTATATATATATATATATATATATATATATATATATATATATATATATATATATATATATATATATATATATATATATATATATATATATATATATATATCTGTGTGTGTGTGTAACTTGTGCTTTGTACAGACACAAATTACTATATTTGCATGAAATTTTAGAAACTCATGTAATACATTTGAATGATATAAAATGCATAATTTGAATCTCCTAAATCAAAACCATGAATTCAATCGCATACACAACAAATAAGCAACTTACCCTAATTACATTTTTTTTTATCTTTTAGAATAGATGGTAAATTTCACCATAATTAACTCACATAACTGTGAACTCAAGACTAAACATCCAACCTAACAATATCAGCATTTGTCAGTTAAACAAAGACTTAAAAGACTACCTAGCCATTGTTTTACCAACACAATATTATACAAATAGTTATTTTATATGTTAATTGGAATTTTGAAATAATGGACATGGACATAAATAAGAAATAAAGTAACCTATAGGAAATTAGAGGTGTCTAGGTAAATACATCACACCTCTGATTTTCTAATAAATGTCGCATACTAAAGAGTTGTGGTAAAATAGGCTTTATTCTAGTTCTAAATCATATCACCTAAATACTATCAAGGAAGTTTGCATTACATTTTGTAGATTCTTTTAATGTTGCATATCAGTCTTCGTTAATCCTTCGGTGTTGGTTTTGGGCACTGTACAACCATTTGATCTGCATAACCAAAAAGTAAAGTAATTAGTGCAATATATAAGCTAAAACATGCAATAGAATTTTTAAAAATTGAAAAACTATCTTTTGCATACCTGCTACATATCAGATATAGACAAAAGAAGTTATGTTAAAAATCAGATAGACAAATGAAGTAATGTTAAAAACTATCTTTAACTTTTAATAAGGTTCTTTATTGGATACTATAAATAATAAATAAATAAAAATAGAACTTTCGATCAATAGCTAGCTTTAAAGATTTTTTACAACTTGGAGCTGGAACTCGTACTCTCTTTCATAATTTCACTTTTAATAATGAGCAACACCCTCAATGATAATAATTGTAAAACCTTAAACCAAAAGGATTCACTTGTATCAATACTTTCCTTCATGTGTTCACTTGTCAATGAAATGGAGAGTGAAAATCAAAAAGACAAGTCAATTACACTAGTGTATTTTGACCTTATTACATGTGTCATTTTATATCGGTTATTATATATCTAATGTAATAAGTAAGACGGTGGTAAATTTGTTATTATTATAAACTTTGTTAGATATGTTCTTATTGAGCTGTTCTAACATACATATTAAAAAAATAAAAACCCTACACAAAACAAAAATTAGAACTCTAAATCCACAAATTAAGGGTCTGTTTGAAACATTTTGACATTTTAGTTTTTAAAAATAGTTTTACAAAATAGTTTTTAAAAACAAGTAATCCAAACAAATTTTTTAGTTTTTAAATTTTAAAAAACTAAAATAGAATTTTTAGGAGGAGAATCAAACAAGCCCTTAATCTCCCTCGCGCGACAACTTGATTTCACACCAAAAATCACATTTCAATAGGTTTTCTGCTTCTGCACCGCAGAGAAGCACCATGGAGAAGCATTATCGTCGAGCAACGGTTCGTGTCGTTTCTATCTCTTCCCCTTCTGCCAAGAACTATGGCAATCATTTCATTTAGTGCTTCTCTCTCCGTGAAGAAGTGTTGCAGGTTTTGTTTTGTTCTTTTTCCCTTCATTTTCTTTCCTTTGTTGTTGTTTTAACCTAAACCCTAAGTCGATGTTCTCTTCTCCTTCCGTTTGATGAATAGAAGAAGAAGCCAACAATTTTGAATCAAACTTGGTGTTTCTCCCAAACTTTTCAATTTTAAATGTCTATATTTTTCCTTGTACTTTTAGTTTCTTTCTTTGTGATTTTGATTCTAGGTCATTTACCTAGATATTTAATTTTTCCTAATTGAAAAAAATTGAGAATATTATCCAATTATTATAATTTTATATATTGATTTTAGATTGTTGTTAAGATTTGGTGCTTTTTTAAGTTTTTATTATTCATTGAGAATGTGTTAAACATGAGAATGCTACTTTGTTGAGTTAAATTTTATTATTATGCTAATTTGCCTTACACTCATAACTACTCCATTAGCACCCTTTTATAACATTGGACAAGCACATTCCCCCTAAGTAACATAGTCTTTCTTGTTGAGTTGCAAGAAATTACTATAAACAAAGGTGCGCATGGAAAATGACAACCCTTGGTTATTGTGGATGACTTATCTTTTTCCAATATTGTGCATGAAAAAATGAAGGGATGCAAAAAAACTGGGGAACAATAATTGCAATGGATAGAAGATGTTTTCTAATCATTTTTTATTGTTATTATCGTTTCCTTCTCAAAGAAAAGTAGAAAATGTGCAGTTTCATTTCTTATTGATAAATAATTGCAGCACTTTTAGACTATACAATAAATAAGTTTATCATTTATAATTTATATATATATATAATAAAATAAACATATAATAATTATACATTTTTAATAATAGAAAGATTAATTTACCTTAAACCCTATAATTATATGACAAGTGTCATCCTTGTCATAACATAATCTTTATGTTATTATAATGTATAGATATATGACTAATTCTAACATGCACAACTATGATAGATGTTGCCTGATGCACAACAATTTTTAATAAACAGATCTGCGTTAATTCATGTTATCTCTTAAATAAAAGATTTTTGATGAGGACTTAAATCGAACTAATTAAAAGAAAAAATAAAGAATATTTCAAGTCAAGAATTTAAAATAATTTTTAATTTTATTTCTGTTTAATTTAAATTATAATAATTTTAATTAAGTGATATAAGCGAATCTAAAAAATTGGCTATGAGTGAAATGTGTCTTACAAGTTCGCTTTTTTGCAAACAAACAATGTAAACCATCCTAAATTTACTTAAATAAATTTTTTAACTGCATTAATATATTTACACAGATTCCTATGCCAATGTGGTATAAACACATTAGTGAGCTACCAGAATTGTTTTACTACCTTTATAACGATAACTCAACTTCTAATATTTTAAAAACAGCAGAGATGGGACTAGTACTTCGAACTCTTTCTTCAACTTTTTTTTTGTGAAGATTTGTATTTCTTTTATTTTTATGGAAACTTGTTTTTCTTATCATTATTAAGGATGGCTGTATGAAAACTAGTACTGCCAACTCTTTTTTTTGTATGGAGACTTTGTTAAGACTAGTACTTGCAACTCTTTATTTTATTTTATGGAGACTTGTGTTTGTTATCAGTATTAATATTGCAATATAATTCATCTAAAAACTCATTACTTTCATATAAAAAAACTAATTATTCATTTACAAATATTACACATTTTCATGATATTGTTAAAATGAAATACTAATATTTTATTCATTTGATGTATTGCAATATATTTTTTTTAAAAAGAAATTACCAAATAAATTTAAAAACAACGTAATATTATTATATCATAATATAATATTTCTATTTTAATATAAAGAATTTTATTTTCTAGAAATTTGTCATAACATGTCTTCAACAAATAAAATATTTAATCATTCATCAATTTTATTTTAATTACCTTTTATCTTGGTTTTGCTGGGATAAAATGTTGGCTCTGCTCGTATGTCTCTTTTGGTGACTATTGGTTATCTTTTTTTTAGTTATTTGTTTATTTTATAATTAAAAATTATTTATTTATTTTATAATTTTTTCTATTTTATATAATTTTAAATAAGTTTGTTTGTAGGTCTAAACTCATCTACTTATTTAATTGAAGTAATATAAATATCAAAGATCTCTTAAGCTAAGACAATTACACATGGACACTCAATCCACAATTCATTTCTTGTAAATTTGTAACAAAAAATAAATTATCAAGATAAAGCTAGTCTACAGTTACACATCATAATATGATATACTAATAAATTACATACTTCAACTTACTCGGTTACACAACATGTGCTAATTTATTTTTTTATCACTTGAATATAACTCATAACAAGAAATATATGAATGAAGGGCCTTCATGGTGACACAAACTAGTGAACGAGCAAATAGTTCAATTGAATAAGTTAGATAGATAAAATAGTAATCCTTAAATAAATTGTTAGATACTTATTGAAAAAATTATAAGCGTTCTAAAATCTAAATTGGTCGTATACGAGCAAATACGGTGGATGGTAATAACAATCAAAGGTTAATATGGTGACACTCGATTAGTGAACAACCAAATAGTTCAACTGAATAAGTTAGATAGATAGAAGAGTAACCTCTAAATACATTATTAGATACTTATTGAGAAAATTATAAACGCTCTAAAACCTAAATTGGTCGTATACGAGCAAACACAGTGAACAATAACAACAACTAAAGGATAATATGGTGACATTCGACTAATGAACGACCAAATAGTTCAACTGAATAAGTTAGATAGAGGAGTATACGACTAGTGAATGACTAAATAGTTGATTGAAAAATTTAAATAGACAGAGGAGTATACTCGATGTGGAGTATCATAACCACTGAATCCTTACTCGATGAGGAGTGTTTTGAAAAAGTTATATCGTAACCCTAAACCTTATAAATCTCTAAACCTTCTAAAGTCTATGAACCCTAAACGCTAAACCTTATAACCACTGAATCCTTAACCGTAAATCTAAACCTTATCGATATATAATATATGGATATGGATTTGTTGACTTCTAACTACTGTTTAAGTTACTTCGCTTAATAGAAATTGAAGTTTTTTTATTAATCAAAATGACACTATTATTTGAGTTATTTTGCTTAATAGATATTAAATTTATATATATATGTGTGTGTGTGTGACATTTTTAATATCTACAAAGACTTATTAATCAGAATCACTTATTATAAGAAACAATGTATTAGCTCTGTCCCTAATATAAGATTTTCTTAATAATTTTATTTGTTTATTTTATTTGAATTTTCAATTGCATTAGTTATTTTCTTACTAATATACTCCTAATTGAATTATATTTTTTTTTAGTTTCTGCAATTTGATTGAAGAGGTCCAATATTTAAAGACGGAGGTAATATATATATAAAAAGAAGTGCGCAGAAAGGAAATTGAAAAGGTTGTAAATCGAAAAGGTTGCATTTGTTTAAATAAGGTAACCGTTTCTTCACCAACACCAGCAACCCCCATGTGCCTCTGTCTTTTCATTTACTAAGTTGCTTAATACAATCACTTTGCCATTTTCATCATTCAAGTTATCTTTCACGATTTACAAAATTTTACAACACACTATAAATCCAACTCTTTTGTTTGATTCACACATCACCATAATTTGTGAATTGTATGTTACTCATTTTCCTTTAACTCTCTCCACATCACACATATCTTGCCCTTTACCCATTTTATTAATATGGTATTTGGGAAAAAGAGATTACACAAGACACTCTCATCTGATACTGATAGTGATAAAAATTCTGCAAGTGATGAAGAAATTCCTCAAAGTCTACCTCAACCACAAGTGAAAAATTCATCAACTCAAAGTCATTCAATCAATGAAACAACCAAACCTCCTTTAGCCCAATATGTGATATACACCAATGTGACCGGGAAAAATCTGGGGGACTATTGTACATGCAAGCACTGTAGAAAATTCATTCAAAAGTACTTACACTAGGATTCACTATCATTTCTTTGGTGCTCCACAAGGGAAAAATTGTTGCATTCAAAGATGTGTAGCATTACTGAATGACAGAGAAACTTATGAAACAATAAGAAAAAAGGTTTAAGAAGCAGAGCAATCTGGCATTACTACGTCTTTGAAGTGTTCTACCTTCAAAAAGAAAGAAAAAGGAATGTGTTCCAAGTATCTTGAAGAGGCTTTCCAAATTTTGGAAGTGATGTTGTTGATAAGAAGGTGATGAAAGGACTATGTGTCAATGGAATTCCTTTTAATGTCTTGAGAAATCCACACTTTGCAGAAATGGTTATGGCTATTAACAATGGTCCTAAATGCTACAAAACTCCCTCTTCTTAAAAGGCAAGAACAGTTTTATTAGATGAGTGTAAAAGACATGTTGACAAAGATTTAGCTCCTATCAAGGATACATGGTTTTATCAAGGGGTCTCTATTGTGTCAGACGGCTTGTCACCGGAGAGAGTATGTGTGATCTTTATTCAAAATCTAAATATATTATTTTAAAGTCACAAGTGATATTCAATTTTATCCTTTTTTTATTCATTTTATTTAAAATATAATTTTATGACGAACCTTTTAAACCTACTTTCTTAGTCCCATTTATAAAACAAGATAAATCTATCACCCTTCCTCTCACCTCCAAACGACATGAAAAATCATAGAAAGTTTAAAAAAATGTGAAACATTCAAAATGCAATTTTTCTAAAAATTTTAAAAAAAAATTGAAATTTTGGATGAATATGAAACTTTTAAAATGCAATTTTTCCAAAAGTTTAAAAGAATTCGAAACTTTGGATGAATGTTAAACTTTCAAAGAGCAATTTTTCAAAAAACCTTAAAAAATTGTGAAACTTTAGATGAATGTAAAACTTCTGAAATACAATATTTCCAAAAAAATTTAAAATTTTTCGAAACTTTAGATAAATGTGAAACTTTCGAAATGCAATTTTTCTAAAAGTTTTAAAAACATTTGAAAATTTGGATGAATGTGAATCTTTTGAAATGCAGATTTCCAAAAGTTTTTAAAAAAGTATTTAAACTTTAGATGAATATGAAACTTCTGAAATGCAATTCTTCCAGAATATTTTTTAAAAAATTTCAAAAATTTGTTATAACACTAAACTTTGAAAATGCAATTTTTATAGAGTTTTTTAAAAACATTAAAAATTTGAAATTGTGGAAATGTTAATAATTTCAAAAATTTTGACTATTAAATAATAAGACTAAAATAATCTTTTCATATATTTTAGAAAGGAGGAAGATAAAAATTAAACAATGAACGATACATTTCTCATTAAAAAAATCCATGAAACATTATTTGGGCTTTTGAAGCCTTTGCCTATTTTTTAGGTCCAAAACAATCCTATATATTCCCATTGGCCCACTTTTTATCATGTTGTTTTTGTGAGGAATTGCTTTTTTTTTTCTTCATTATTAACAAAATCAAAAGTAAATGAATAATTAAAAATACAAATTAATAGTTGTTCGAAAGAGTTATTTTTGTACGACCATAATATCAAATGCATAGTATTTAGATACATATATAAAAGAGACTTATTTTTTAAACATCAACAAAAAATAAAATAAAATCAATTTGTTAATTATTATTAGAAACGTTTCCATAGTGATTTCTCATTCATCTTCTTCTCTCTAATTTTTTTTTCTTTGTGCCTCTGATTCTTACTTCGCTACGTTTTATTTTCTCTTTCTAGTTTGCGATGGAAAAATAAATCTCTTTTGTGCACCTGTCTATATACTATGCATTTGATCTTGTGACTATGTAAGACTGCTATCTTCAAAGTCCTTTTTGGTGGCTCTATGCTTTAGTGGGGCTATATTTCTCGATGCATTCCTTTTGCTATAAAGAGATATCAAATTTTTCTTCCAACTTGCACTTTGCTTCATGGATAAGTTTTTTTGGCAGCTTAAGCTTAAAATTCTAATAGCATTTTAACACTGTAAATAGACTTGTCTAGAATGAGAAAGGGGGTTGGAAGAAAACCAAAAAAAAAAAAAAACAGAGGATGGAGGAGATGTTGGAGTTCCAGAATTGAGAGATAAAAAAAATAGAGCTAACAATTACAAAGGTGATCAAGATGGATTAAGAGCAATCAAAAGAACACAAGTAAAATACAAAGTTAGTTGTCCATCTCTCTAATCTTGCACCTATTACCCAGCTAACTCTGACTCCAACACTTCAGATGATATGTTTGAGGCAATGTTAGCCGAACACTTTGCTACCCTCCAATATAGAACCCATCCCCTCCCTCTCAAGACTAACACTTCAAACCCAACACCATCAACCATTAAAACTAACACTCCACAAACACCTTCCAACTCCAACATTCCACAAACAACTTCTGTTGGAATCAAGTTGGTTCTTTCACTTAAAGTTTTGATGTTAACAAATGTATTTTATGAAAATAACATATTTGACTTAGAAGAAGAATGAAAAATGTCACCAGAAGAATAGATCAGAGGATGACGTTACCAGAAGAAGAAATTCGAGGATGACGTCACCAGAGGATATCACCAGAAGCTGACGTTACCAGAGACAGAAATCAGAGGATGACGTCACCAGAGGATGTCACCAGAAGCTGACGTTACCAGAAGTAGAAATTAGATGATGACATCACCAGAGGATGTCACTAGAAGATGACGTCACTAGAAGCAGAAATTAGAGGATGATGTCACCATAGGATGTTATCAGAGGATGATCACCAGAGGATATCATCAGAGTAGATCACCAGAGGATATCATCAAAAGAACTTGTCAGAGAAAAATGCTCAAAACAGAATTGGAGCAAAAGACTCAAGAAACAGAATCTAGCTAAAAAAAATGTTAAAAACAGAATCTGAGAAAAATGCTCAAAATGGAATTGGAGTAAAATGAAGGTGCAAACACGAGAAGGGGGGGTTGAATTGTGTTTGACTAACTTGAATACTTTTTCTGTTTTTGCAGTTTTATAACAAAACCTGATGTATGAATCAAACAGAGTTAGCAGCGGATATAAAGTAAAAATAAAAACACAGAATTTTATACTGGTTCACCTTTAACGAGGCTACGTCCAGTCCCTTCACTTTGAAGGATTTCACTAATTCAAAACCTTGAATTACAACAATACCACTGACCCTCCAAGTCAGTCTTCTCAAACAGTCTAACAATCCTAGACTTTTGAGGAATACAACACCTTGACTTCTCAAGTGAAGTCTTCTCCTGCCAATCTGACAACCCCAGATTGTAGAAGGAATTACAAAGCCTTGAATCTAATTGCTAAGTAATCTGCTACCCCTTCTGACTCTCTCAGATTGTAGACTATACTTCAACAACTTAGATCTAACACAAGGGAAAGAAAAACACGAGTGCTTGCTTCTGGAAAGCCGAAACTCACAATTAACCTCACTGAAAACTCGAGTGTTTGCTTCTGGAAGTGTATGACTCTTTTGTGATTTTCTATGCTAAGTCTTTTGTCTTGAGCCTTCTTTTATAGATGTGAATTAGGGTCTCTTCCAGCTTAAATTCGAGTTGTATCTTGCTAGATACTCTTGCAAAAATAACTTGGCCAATCGGGTTTCTCTTAAATAAAAAACATATCTTTTTAGCTCCAGATTTGCTTTCAAAAATAACATTGGCGTCTTTAATTATTTCTAGATCAAATCTTTTTAATACTTTGATCAACTTTAATCAAGTCCTCACTGATTATCATCATGATTAAATCTGGACCGTTTGATCTTCTGCTCTCGTCCACATCAGGACCATACAATCTGATCTGCTGTGATCTTGTGATCTCGACCAACCCTAGACCACACTTTCTGATCTTCTGATCTCGACCACTCTGGACTTGCAATCTGATCTGCTGTGATCCTCTAATCTCGGCCAATACTGGACCACACGTTCTGATCTTCTGATCTCGGCCAACACTGAGCCATATGGTCTGATCTTCTGATCTCAGCCAATACTAGTCCATGATGCTTAAATCTGGACCATTGATCTTAACATCTTCCATTTGATCTGGACCAATTCTGAACTGGGTCTGGATTGAACTGAAATTAAATATGGACATATGACATTTTAATCTGGACAATTACCTTATGATTTGGATCAAGTCTGGAATAAATTTGGACATCATTTCTTCTGATTTAGACATGGTTTCATACTCTGGACCATGCTATCTTCTGGTCTGGGCCAAATCTGGATTAAATCTCTTGTTCTTGACCAATTAATTTATGCTCTGATTAAGTCTGGATCAAGTCTAGACAAATTATCATTTCACTGCCAAGCTATCTTCTGGTCAGAATAAATTATGGACCAAGTCTGACTTTTGATTCCTTCTGGTCTGGAACAAGTCTCCCACTGGCAGGCTTCCTTCTGGTGTAGTCCAGGTCTCCTTCTGGACTCTCCTTCCTTCTGATCTGGGCCAGGAAAGATATCCTCTGGTGGTGTTTTGACATCCTAGAGTATCCTCTGGTGCCTTTAGGATGCATCCTCTAGTACCTTATGGATGCATTATTTGGTGTCTTCTGGAGGTGTATCCTCTGGTCTGATTTTATCTCATCTTCTGCCTCTGGTGACTTCATCTTCTGCCTCTGATAACTTCATCTTCTGGTGGCATTTAATATAATTATTCAAAGTACAAAATAAGATTACATGGAGTGCTTTTGTAAACATCAAAATCCTAAGTACTTAGAACCAACTTGGTTCCAACAATCTCCCCCGTCAGACCAATCTCTCCCCCTAAGTCTAATAATGACTTTTTCTTCTCCTTTTCAACTCCTTCTTAAATCACTCTTTCTTTTCTTCTATTCTCCTCTCCTTTTCAACTCCTTATGTTCTCTCTTTATTTTTCTCTCTCCCCTTTTCAACTCCTTCTATTTTCTCTCTTTATTTTTCTCTCTCCCTGTTTCTTCTCCTTTTCAACTCCTTCTCTTTTCATCTCTTTCTTTTTCGCTCCTCCTTTCTTTTTATCTCTCTTTTTCTACTTATTTCCCCTTTTTCTCTCTCTCTCTCCCCCTTTTTGTCATCAGCCAAAAACAGGTCCTACTATTTTTGTATTTTTGTTTTTCTCTTTACAAATTACCGAAAGTAAAAACAGAAAAATAAAAAAACATCAAGTAAAATTACAAGAAAATTAAAAACTCCTAAGAAGACTACTTGAGCTAGTCAGATATGGAGGTAATGTTGAGATGCTTCTTGATGAACTCGAACCTATCTTCAGGTAATGCTTTGGGGAAGATGTCAGCCCATTGATGATAAGTGTCCACAAACTGGATGCTTAAAGTCTCTTTTTGAACATGGTCCCTAATGAAATGGTGTTTTATTTCAATGTGTTTGGCTTTAGAGGGTAAGATCGGGTTATTGGTTAGGTTTATGGCTGAAGTGTTATCACATAACAAAGGGATATTGGTTACAAAGATGTTGTAATCTTCAAGTTGATGTTTCATCTAGATTAAGTGTGAGCTGCATCCTGCTACTGATATATACTCAGCTTCGGCTGTTGACATGGCAATGGTGCTTTGTCTTTTGCTTGACCAAGAGATTAAATTATCACCTAAGAAAGTGTAGTTGCCACTTGTACTTTTCTTTTCCAGCTTGTCTCCAGCATAGTCATAATCACAAAAACCTCTTAGTTTGTAGGTGGGGGTTTTCTTGTATAACAAGGTAAGGTTGGTGGTTCCTTTAAGGTATCTCAAGATTCTTTTGACAGCAGTTAAATGGGATTCCCTAGGGTCAGCTTGAAAACGGGCACAGACACAAACACTAAACAAAATGTCAGGTCTAGAATCAGTTAAATAAAGAAGGGATCCAATCATACCTCTGTATGTTTTCTGGTATACCTTTTGGCTGGTTTCATCTTTCTCAAGTGAGCAGGTTGGGTGCATGGGGGTGGCCATAGGCTTACAGTCACTCATTTTGAACTTTTTGAGCAGTTCTTTAGTATATTTAGATTGGTGAATGAGTATACCAGATTTACCTTGGTGCATCTGAATTCCCAAGAAGAACTTAAGTTCTCCCATCATGCTCAATTGGAACTCTTTCTGCATTAGGTCAGAAAATTCCTTGCACAAAGTTCCATTAGTAGATCCAAAGATGATATCATCAACATAAACTTGAATAATCAAAATATCATTTTTAATGGATTTCCTAAATAGAGTATTATCAATCTGGCCTCTATCAAATTCATTCTTAAGCAGAAAGTTATTAAGTCTATCATACCCTTGGTGCTTGTTTTAAACTATATAAAGATTTTTTAAGTTAAAAACATGGTTTGGAAAATCAGAATTTTCAAATCCAGGGGTCTGTTTGACATTGACTTCCTCACTTATATAGCCATTTAAGAATGCACTTTTAACATCCATTTGATACAGATTTATATCATGATTAGCAACAAATGATAAGAGAATTCTAATTGCTTCTAACCTGGCCACTGGAGCAAAAGTCTCAGTGTAATCTATACCTTCCTGTTGACTGTATCCTTGAGCTACAAGTCTGGCTTTGTTCCTTACCACTTCACCTTTTTCATTGAGTTTATTCCTGAACACCCACTTGGTTCCAATAATGTTTTTGTTTGGTCTGGATACCAGATCCCAAATATCATTCATTTGAAACTCATTCAGCTCTTCTTGCATTGCAAGTATCCAACCTTCCTCTGCCAGAGCTTCATCAACATTGGTTGGTCTCAATCAACTTCTGGTTCTGGAAGATTTGTAACAGCTTCTGATTCTGATAAGTCAACTTCTGGTTCTGGTAAATCTGTAATAGCTTCTGATTCTGGTAATATCCAGATTTCTCTTCTGACTTATCTTGGCTGTTTCTGACTTGATCAGATTTATGTGTTGCTGAGTTGCTTGTATCCTCTACCTTTCTAGGTACTTCTGTTTCTTTTGTTTCTGCTTCTGCTCCCTTTGGTTCTAGTGATCCTGCACTATCTTTATCTTGCTTTGATTTGTCAAGATCAAGCAGTTTGTCATATAACACAATACAAATCAAATAATTTAAAAATGAACTCAATACAGCCAAACCATTAATTCTGCTTCTGGTGGTTTCTGCTTGTGTTTGAAACCACTGGAATGTTGTTTCTGCTGAAGTGTTCAATTCGTGTGAATCACCTGGTTCTTCTGACAGTTTGAAAACCTGTAGAATACTTATCTAGCTTTGAATTTTTTAAGATCAAGCTTCTTGTTATCACAATGAACATAAATATCAAACAATAATAGTATTTACAGCAAGATGTAACCTCTATGTCAACAGTTTTAGTTTTACTCTGAAAATCCTCTTGTTTCATATTTTCAGATTCTTAATCTGTACGCTTTGTGATTAGATGGTTTGGATGAAGAGCTTTGAATTCTCTCCCTGGTTTGTGGTCTTGATGAATTTCACTAGACTGTTTGAAGAACTCTCCTGTTTTTGATTCTTCTCTTTCTGCTTCGGCTGATACACCATGTTCCTCTGGTGTGTTTGGAACTTATGGTGATTCTGGTAATTTGGATGAGTTGGATGAATCTGGTGATTCTGATGATTATGACGATTCTGATAATTCTTGTTGTTATACTGATTATGATAATTAGAGTAATTCTGAGGATCATACCTGAACCTTTGATACTGATACCTGTTCTGGTTCCAGTACTGATTTTGATTATGGTTCCAGTGTTGGTTCTAGTTCCAGTTCCTGTGCCTCTAATATTGGTTCCAGTTCTGGTTCTGGTTCCAGTTCCTGTTCTGATTTTGGTTCCAGCGTTGGTTCTGGTTCCAGTTCCTGTACCTCTGATACTGGTTCCAGTTCTGATTCTGGTTCCAGTTCCTGTTCTGATTTGTGTGATATGTGTGATTTCTTTGATATTTCCTGTTCCTCCTATGATTCTGGTTCTGGTTCTGATAGGTATTGTGTTGACCAGTTCTTCTTCTACCAAATCAATTGGCTTCTATTTGGTAGATGTTGGAACATAAACCTTCTTCTGCTTGTGCATTGCCTACATCCTTTGTTCAGGCACCATTGCTGGTGTCTCCTTCTGGTTGCTCAGAATATCTGCAACATAGACAATTTGATCATTTGGTACCCAGAACTGATTGGGTTTAGGTTTGTTAGTTTTAACAACTCTCTGATCTTGTTCAGATTTTACCATTGGACAAGATAATTCAGAGTGACATTTCTTAGCACAAACAATGCATAAAACATTAGAATGAACATTTTTAGTTTCAGCAATAGTTTCTGTAAAACCAAGACCTCTCTTTCTAGTGTTACAGTTTCCATAAATCATAGATGCATATTTACTTCTTTCCATTCCATTAGAACTAAAGTTTTGAAAAATTTGCTCATGCATATCAGATTCACAAACAGTTTTGGAAGTGGAACAAATATTACTTTTGAGAGTTTGGTTTTCAGATTTGTGTCTTGCAACTTCAGTTTTAAAATCCTTGTTTTCATTTGCATACTCAGAATTTTGATTCTTTAAAACTTGGACTTCTTTGGTCAGATTTTTCTTATCTTCCCTAAGAGTTTTCAGTTTTAAAGACATCTTATTGTTTGCATTTAAAAAATCTTTTACAGCATCAATTAATTCGAATTTAATGAGATAAGAAAATACCTCATTGTCTTGATCTTCTGAATATGTTCCAGAGCCTGAGCTGTATCCAGAACTTGAGTTAGTATGAGCCATTAGAGCCAGAATTGCTTCCTCTGATGTGCTTCCAAACTTGCCTGAATGACTACTTTGTTCATTCTTCCTTCTGGCTGCTTTCCTTCCTGAAATTGTGCCTTTATGAAGTCCAGAGGCAGACCTGATGTGTGCCATCATTGTTGTTTCTGCCTCTTCTTCATCAGACGATTCTTCTTCTGATTCTGATACATCATAGGCTGCCATCAGACCCTTTTTTTGAATCTGGAACTCTTCTTGTGCTGTTTGCCTTTTACCAGATTTGGACATTCTGACTTGATATGTCCAGGTTCATTGCATCCATAACAGATGATGCTCTTCTTGTCAGATTCTTCCTTTCCTTTGCTGTTATGTTTCTTCCTGGAGCCTCTCCTCTTCCTGTTTTCCCAGATCTTAACCATTTGTTTGGTTAAGTAAGCCATATCATCATAGTCACAATCGCTATCCTCTAATTCTGGTGCTGCTTTTGCAGCTTTCTTCTGTTTCGACTTCAGGGCCATATTCTTCTTCTTTTTTGGTTCATCTGCTTCCAGTTCTATTTCATGAGACTTGAGTGAGCTGATCAGATCTTCAAGTCTTAAGTTATTCAGATCTTTGGCTTGCTGAACTGCAGTAACCATTGGTCTCCACTTGGTTTGTAAGCTTCTTAGAATCTTCTTGACATGATCTGCTGTTGTGTAGCTTTTCTTCAAGACCTTTAGTCCAGATATCAGAGTCTAGAATCTACTGAGCATTCCATTAATGTCTTCATCATCTTACATCTTGAACATCTCATACTGTTTGACCAGTATGTTAGCCCTTGCTTCTTGAACCTGCTGGCTTCCTCCATAGGTCAGAACCAGACTATCGAATATGCTCTTTGCTGTTTCTTTATTTGTGCATATGTGAAATTCCTTGAATGTGATGGCACTAATCATGATGGTTCTGGCTTTGTGATGCAGTTTGTATGCTTTGCTCTGGTCTGGTTTCATATCTTCCATGTCAAGTTTTTTAGTTGGATCTTCTGGAACAGTAGGTGCAGTGTATCCTTTGACTACCAGCTTCCATAATTCAGGATCTTGAGACATGAAGAAACTTCTCATTCTGTCATTCCAATACTCAAACATTTCTCCATCAAACAGTGGTGGTCTGTTGATGTTGCCTCCCAAATCATCTTTGGATTCTGCCATGTTGAACCCCTTGGACCTTTCCTCAAACACTGTTAAGTGCTCAACCTTGAGACCGAGCTCTGATGCCAATTGAAGGTGCAAACACGAGAAGGGTGGGTTGAATTGTGTTTGACTAACTTGAATACTTTTTCTGTTTTTGCAGTTTTATAACAAAACCTGATGTATGAATCAAACAGAGTTAGCAGCGGGTATAAAGTAAAAATAAAAACACAAGAACTCGAGCTTAAATTCAATGTTATCTGAGTGTTTTCGAGAGAGAAATACAGTGCAACAATTAGCTTTCCAGAAGCAACAAAAGAGTGCAAGAATTAGTGCAGCAAATAGCTTTTCCAGAAGCAACGTTGCAAAGTTCCAAACCTTTATTATATAACCCGATAGTGGTGTAGATTCCTTCTTTAATCTGGGGTTGTCAGATTGATAGGATAGGACTTGACTTGTAGAGTCAAGGTGTTGTTATCGTTCCTCAAAAGTCTGGAGTTTCAGGCTGCTTGAGAAGACTTGGCTGGTTTAGTCAAGGTGTTGTTGTTCCTCAAAAGTCTGGGGTTGTCAGGCTGTTTGAGAAGACTTGGCTGGTTTAGTCAAGGTGTTGTTGTTCCTCAAAAGTCTGGGGTTGTCAGGCTGTTTGAGAAGACTTGGCTGGTATAGTCAAGGTGTTGTTGTTCCTGAAAAGTCTGGGGTTGTTAGACTGTTTGGGAAGACTGGCTTTTAGGGTCAGTGGTGTTGTAATTCAAAGGAGTTTGAATTAGTGAAAAGGCCTTCTAGAGGAAGGGACTGGACGTAGCATAGTTAACGATGAACCAGTACAATTTGATGTGTTATTATGTTATTATTATCCGCTGCTGAATTCGACTAGTTATCTAACAAATAATTCACATCAACATATAACAAAACAACAAAAGTATTCGAGTTTGACAAACACAATTCAACCCCCCTTCTCGTGTTTGCACCTTCAATTGTCATCAAAGCTCAGTCTCAAGGCTGAGCACTTTATAGTGTTTGAGGAAAGATCTAAGTGATCAACATGTCCGTATTCAATGAAGAAGCTACTGGAGGAAACATCAACATACCACCTCTGTTTGATGGAGAACGATTTGAATATTGGAAGAACAGGCTGAGAAGTTTTTTTATTTCACTAGATCCTGAACTTTGGGACTTGGTGGAAGATGGTTATACTGCTCCAGAAGATGCTGATGGTGTTAAAATTTTGAGAAGAGATATGGATGCTGATCAGAAGAAGATGTTCAAGTTACATCACAAATCCAAAACGTTCATGATCAATGCAATCACATTCAAAGAGTTCGACAAGTGCACTAACAAAGAAACAACAAAGAACATCTATGATAGTCTGATTCTGACTTACGAAGGCAGTAAGCAAGTCCCAGAAGCAAAGGCTAACATTCTAGTCAAGAAGTACGAGTTATTCAAGATGGAAGAAGATGAAGACATTGAAACTATGTTTTCCAGATTCCAGACTCTAGTATCGGGATTAAGAGTACTAGAAAAGAGTTACACTACTGCTGATCATGTAAGGAAAATACTTAGAAGTCTGACAATCAAGTGGAGACCAAAGATCACTGCTATTCAGGAAGCTAAAGATCTGAATACTCTAAAGCTGGAAGAATTAATCAGCTCCCTCAGATCACATGAAATTGAGTTGGAAGAAGATGAACCCAAGAAGAAGTACAAAACTCTAGCCCTAAAATCCAAGCAGAAGAAGGCTCTGAAAGCAACATCAGAAAATAGTGATTCAGACGATCAAAGTCTGAACTCAGAGGAAGAAGAGATTGCTTTCTTATCCAGGAAGTTCAGAAAGATGTGGCATAACAAAAGGAATAAATTTCCCTAGAGATATTCCAATAAGTCCAATAAAGGAAGTGATGATACACATGACAAGAAAGGTATCATCTGCTACGGATGCAATGAATCTGGACATATTAAGTCAAAATGTCCAAATATGGAGAAAAGGAAACACCAGAGGAAAGATTCCAGAACCAAGAAGAAAAGTATGATGGCTACATGGGATGATTATGATGAATCCTCTGAAGATGAACAAGCAAATTTGGCTATGATGGCTCACACCAATTCTGTCTGCAGATCCAATACAGAATCTGATTCTTAAAGAAAATCAGAAAATGATGAAACTGAGGTATATTCTGAATTCACTTGATATTATTTCATCACTGCTCTGAATGATTTTTTAAACAAAAATTACAAATTATCTTTAACACTGAAAACTCTTAAGAAAGAAAATACAAATCTAATAGAAGAAGTTAATGTTTTAATGAATCAAATTGCAGAAGTTAAAATAGAAAATGTCATTCTTGAAGCTGATATTGCAAAATTAAAAACAGGGCATGTATGTTTGAAAAACAATTTTGCTGAACTTAAAGTTGAAAGTCTAACTCTGAAAAATAACCATAATACAACATCAATTGAAAATACCACATGTAATTCTGATATGCATGAACAAGTTTTTCAAAAATTTCTTGCTAATGGTATGAAAAGAAGCAAATATGCTTCTATGATTTATGGAGTTAGTCGGAATGGAAATAGAGGTATAGGATTTGAAGAAACTATAACTGAACCTAAACATGTGCTTAAATTTGTTCCCTCTAATATTGTGTGTGCTGTTTGTTACAAGAAAGGTCATTCGAAAGTGTTTTGTCCTATGCTAAATACAAGGAAAAACAAGAAACTTTTCAAGACTAACAAACCTAGACCCAACTAGATTTGGGTACCAAAAGATAAAATTGTCTATGTTGAAGATATTCTAAGCAACCAAATTGAAACATCAGTCATGGTGTCTGGTCAATGGATGCTTGCAATATATGAAGGGAAAAAGGTCTATGTTCCAAAATCTACCAAATAGAAGCCAATTGACTCTAGTAGAAGAAGAACTGGTCAACACAATACCTATCAGAACTAGAACCAGAATCATAGGAGGAACATAAAATATCAAAGAAATCACACATATCACACAAATCAGAACAGACAGAGAAATCACTCATATCAACAAACCTGCAACTACCAGAAGAATCAGAATTACCAGCAGTTCCAGAACCAGAAGAATCAGAATTATCATCAGTTCCAGAATTATCAAAGGAACCTGATATATCATCAGAAAGAGAAGAATCAGGAGAGTTTTTCAAACACTCCAGTAAAATTCATTAAGACTACAAACCAGGAAGGGAATTCAAATCCCTTCATCCAAACCATCTAATTACATAACATACAGATTCAGAATCTGAAAATTAGAAACAAGAGGATTTTCAGAGTAAAACTGAAACTGTTGACATAGAGGTTACATCTTGCTATAAATACTATTATTGTTTGATATTTATGTTTAATGTGATAACAAGAAGCTTGATCTTAAAAATCAAAGCTAGATAAGTATTCTGCAGGTTTTCAAACTGTCAGAGGAACCAAGTGATTCATATGATGTGAACACTTCAATAGAAACAATATTTCAGTGGTTTCCAAAACAAGTAGAAACCATCAGAAGCAGAATTAATGGTTTGGCTGTATTGAGTTCATTTTTAAATTATTTGATTTGTATTATGTTATATGACAAATAGCTTGACCTGAAAAATCAAAGCAAGATGAAGCTGATGCAGGTTAACCAGAACTAGAGGAAACTGATGCTGGTTTACTAGAACCAAAGGAAACCGAAGCTAGTTTACCAGAACCAGAGGAAACCGAAGCTGGTTTATCAGAACCAGAGGAAACCGATGCAAGTTTACTAGAACCAAAAGCTGATATAGATCTACCAAAACCAGAAGCTGATGTAGACAAACCAAAAGAGCTTGAAAAGATGGAAGATGAAAAAAGAACCTAACAAATCTTCAAAGGATGAATCTAAAGATATGTCAGAAGAAAGATGGATGGAAGTACAAATCATCACATTCCGAAATTCTAATCATTGGGAGTGCAAGTGATCTCTTAAGGATCAAATCATCACTTAAAGAAATCAGTTTGTTTGGCTTACTCTCATCTATTGAGTCTATTTTTGTTGATGAAGCACTGAGGGAAGATGGATGAATTCTTGCCATGTAAGAAGAGTTAAATGAATTTGAAAGGAATGATGTTTGGGATCTAGTTACAAGACTAGAAAAAAACATTATTGGAACCAAGTGGTTTTTAGGAACAAGCTGAATGAAAAAGGAGAAGTTGTCAGAAACAAGGCACGACTTGTGGCACAAGGTTACAGTCAACAAGAGGGCATTGATTACACTGAGACATTTGCTCCAGTGGCCATGTTAAAAGCTATTCGTACCTTATTGTCTTTTGCTGCAAATAATAATATCAAATTATTTCAAATGGATGTTAAAAGTGCTTTTCTCAATGGTTATTTGAGTGAAGAAGTATATGTTAAACAACCTCCAGGTTTTGAAAATTCTGAATTTCCAAACCATGTCTTTAAACTTAGAAAATCCTTGTATGGGTTGAAACAAGCACCTAGAGCATGGTATGATAGACTCAGTAATTTCTTACTTAAAAATAACTTTGAAAGAGGACAAATAGATAATACTTTGTTTAGCAAATCAATAGACAATGATATTTTGATCATTCAAATTTATGTTGATGATATTATTTTTGGATCTACTAATGGCATTCTTTGTCAAGAATTTTCTGAATTAATGCAGCATGAATTTCAAATGAGTATGATGGGAGAACTTAAGTTCTTTTTAGGAATACAAATTCAGCAAAGTCCAAAAGGTATTTACATTCACCAAACTAAATATACAAAGGAACTTCTCAAGAAGTTTAAAATGAGTGATTGCAAACCTATGGCTACACCAATGCATCCTACTTGTTCACTTGATAAAGATGAAACATGCCAAAAAGTTGACTAGAAAATCTACAGAGGAATGATCGGATCATTACTCTACCTTACTGCTTCTAGACCTAATATCATATTTAGTGTGTGTGTATGTGCTAGATTTCAATCTGATCCTAGGGAATCTCATCTAACTGATGTTAATAGAATTCTTAGATATCTGAAAAACACTACCAACCTCACCTTGTTTTACAAGAAAACTCCTACATACAAACTGAGTGGATACTGTGATTCTGACTATGCTGGAGATAAACTTGAAAGGAAAAGCATCAATGGCTATTGTACCTTTTTAGGAGGCAACTTGATCTCTTGGTCCAGTAAGAGACAACACATCATTGCCATGTCAACAATAGAGGCCAAATATATTTCAGTAGCTGGCTGCAGCTCTCAACTACTCTGGATGAAACATCAGTTGGAAGACTACAAAATCATCGAAACAAACATCCCTTTATACTGTGACAACACTTCAGCCATCAATCTAAACAAAAACTCGATCCTACACTCAAGAGCTAAACACATAGAGATCAAACACCATTTTATCAGATAATATGTTCAGAAAGGAGTACTCCACATTCAGTTTGTAGACACTGAACATCAATGGGCTGACATATTCACTAAACCATTACCTGAAGATAGGTTTGAATTCATCAAGAAAAACCTTAATCTTATCTTCATCCCTAACCTAATAGCTTAGTTTAATTTTTTATTTGTATATTATTTTATTTTTTGTGTACTTTATAATTAAAAAAAATATAGGATCTCTTTTCTTCATTCAATCCTTTTTGTTTGATGACAAATGGGGATAAGATGTAGTATTTGATAAAATATCCGAGGGAAAAGATGATGTATTTGAAAGGAGGAGAAGATGATGTATTTGATATGAGATCTGGGCATTAGACTTAGGGGAAGAAAATATAAAATGAAGTTTAGTCTTACGAGGAGTCAAAGTCGAAAGAAAGAAAAAGTATTATAAAAAATACATTGTTTGTCATCATCAAAAAGGGGGAGATTGTTGGAACCAAGTTGGTTCTTTCACTTAAATTTTTTATGCTAACAAAAGTATTTTATGAAAATAACATATTTGACTTAGAAGAAGAATGAAAAATGTCACCAGAAGAATAGATCAGAGGATGATGTTACCAGAAGCAGAAATCAGATGATGACGTTACCAGAGACAGAAATCAAAGGATGACGTTACCAGAGGATGTCACCAGAAGCTGACGTTACCAGAAGTAGAAATTAGATGATGACGTCACCAGAGGATGTCACTAGAAGATGACGTCACCAGAAGCAGAAATCAGAGGATGATGTCACCAGAGGATGTTATCAGAGGATGATCACCAGAGGATATCATCAGAGTAGATCACCAGAGGATATCATCAGAAGAACCTATCAGAGAAAAATGCTCAAAACAGAATTGGAGCAAAAGACTCGAGAAACATAATCTAGCTGAAGGTAGGCTCAAAAAAGAAGCGGGGCAAAATGCTCAAAACAGAATCAGTGAGCAAAAGACTCAAAACAAAATCTGCGCAAACTACTCCAGAATATTCTCAAAACAGATTAATCGAAATACACTCTAGAAGTAAAGCATCAGTGAAGTCCTAAAGTTCAACTATAAATAGAGACTTAATTATGAAGATTAGAGCATTGAAAAACACAAGAACTCGAGCTTAAATTCAATGTTATATGAGAGTTCAAAATAGAGAAACACAAATGTGCAAGAGCAATATTTTCTAAGTGTTTTCGAGAGAGAAATACAGTGCAACAATCAGTTTTCCAGAAGCAACAAAAGAGTGCAAGAATCAATGCAGCAAACAGCTTTTTCAGAAGCAACGTTGCAAAGTTCCAAACCTTTATTATATAACCCAATAGTGGTGTAGATTCCTTCTTCAATCTGGGGTTGTCTGATTTATAGGAGAAGACTTGACTTGTAGAGTCAAGGTGTTGTTATCGTTCCTCAAAAGTCTGGGGTTGTTAGGCTGTTTGAGAAGACTTGGCTGGTATAGTCAAGGTGTTGTTGTTCCTCAAAAGTCTGGGGTTGTTAGATTGTTTAGGAAGACTGGCTTCTAGGGTCAGTCGTGCTGTAATTCAAAGGAGTTTGAATTTGTGAAAATGCCTTCTGGAGGAAGGGAATGGACGTAGCCTAGTTAACGGTGAACTAGTATAAATTGCTTTGTTATTATGTTATTATTATCCGTTGCTGAATCTGATTAGTTATCTATCAAATAATTCACATCAACATTTAATAAAACAGCAAAAGTATTCAAGTTTGACAAACACAATTCAACCCCCCTTTCTCGTGTTTGCACCTTCAACTTCTTCTCCACCCATGCATATGAACCTACTTCACCAAGACATGTGAATCCTCCTCACCCAGAAGCTGAGACACCAACTCAAGTCATCATTGATTTAGTCTTTGATACATCATCACAAGACTCCTCGACACCTCCCTCAACCCCTTATCATTTTCATTATGCTACCTCAACCATCCCTCAAAGCCTTATTTCACTCACACACTCCATTTCTTCTGGCTTCCAAAATCTCGACTCCTTCATTACTTCTCTTATTACCAAAGTCACTTCATCCCACAATAAAAATGTTCAAAGTTTAGATCCTAATGACATTTCAACTCAATGAACAAGGTCCTCTCGTTTGTCACCAACTAGAAAGGGGACAACATGGATCATGACATGTAGTTGGCTTCCCAGAACAGTACAACTTTCAAACAAACAGTTGAGTTCCTATACTATGGAACTTGCAGCATCAAAAAGCTCAAAGTAATCAGTCCAAAAAGCATCTAACAACCACGTCAAAAGACTCATCAAGGGATGACCCATCTCCCTCTAGTGGTGTTCATTTGGAACTTCTAGTGGTTATTCCATCAAAACCATTGTCGTTCCCTGCGCTCATTCCACATATTAAGATACCCTCCTTGGATGTCCCTCATAGTGTTGCTCCACATATTCAGATACCCTCCTTGGATGTCCCTTATGGCCCCATGTTCGTTCCGTCCTAATATGTCAAAAAGGAAGACGTTGATCGCCTCAAAGCTAAGACTGAGGCATTCATGGAACAAACAACCAAGAATCAGGAGGACATTTAGATTACCCTAAGTTTAATCTTAGCTAGGCTAGTCAAACCAAATTTGTAGTTCCCTAATTTTTTTTTCTTTGTAGTGTTGTGTCTTTTGTATTTTTTTTCTTACTCTTTTTGTTTGATGACAAAAGAGGGAGAATACTTTTTTGAGAACAATTTTATGGAAAATGTCATTAGCCATTTCAAATTAATTTCTCTCGCTAACGCTTAACAACCGTCTTCTTAGTATATATCTGGTGACTTTTACATTTGAACATGTATATATTAAGGGGGAGCTATGTGTTATATTGTATATATTTTTTTTTCATTAAAACTAAAAAATTGTTCACAAAAATAAATGTTTGTCATCATAAAAAATGGGGAGATTGTTAGAACTAACTTGGTTTGAAGAACTATGACCCTTACTTGTTTTGATGATAACAAAATTATTTTGTGGAAACAATTTAAAGCACTATTGTTCTGGTTTAATGTACAGTTTCCAGATCAGGTTATTTTAAATGAGTTCACTCTGCATCCTATAATCCTTTTTTTTCAAGTTAAATGAACACCAAGACTCCACTCTATTCTCCGCATTCTAAGTTTGGTGAACGCGCTATAAAACGTGCCTCTGGCGGCTGTATCTAATACAAGAAATGCTTTGATTAGTTTGGCTCTGATGATCACATCAAGCGTTTGATCTCTCTACCTCTAATAACCTTGACAAGCAAAGGATTTTCTGCCTCTGATAATCGCATCTAATCATCTGACTCTATTAATAGTCTATGCTCTAATGAAAGTCAACGTTATGAAAAGTGAATGCTCTGATGAAAAGTGAATGCTTTGAATAAGACAATTTTTTTTGCATCCTCTATTGCGTACTCTGAATTCATTATATGTATGAAAGTCTATGCGACATACTCTGATCATAATATCTTTTGCTTTTTCTCTCCATGTCAAGTTACACATAATCAATTACAAGGACTATTTTTGGATAAGGTTTAATGGCGAATCAATCTCAGAAGATTTGATACAAAACTTTATGATACATGTTGATTTCTTGCAATCAGAACAACGGCCTAAAACCATAAAAATATCTATAAAAGGATGTGCAATCCTTATTGAAAAGTACAAGCAACAACGTACCACAATAAGCACAATACAATCGCCTATGCAATCTTGCTCTTAATATTTTGTCTTGTTTAAGTGCTTAGAAATATTTTCTGAGAGTATAATATTGTAAAAACCCTCTTGTGAAAGTTATTCAAAAAACCCTTCAATATGTTCTTTTGTAACCTAGCCCAGTAGTGGTTGCATCCCTCAACAGCTTGACTGTACCAAGCTAGAAGGTTGGGAAGAATTGAACACAGTCAGTTTGACTAGTAGGTGTTTAGTGGAAGTTTGATTCAGTTGGTGAATTAGTTGATTAAATCCTTTAGGTTGAAGGGACTGGATATAGCTATCGTGTTGGTAGTGAACTAGGATAATTTGGTTGTGTCGTTCTGTTTTTTTCTGTTTATTTGCTTCTCTTTAATCACTTTGTTTTAGCCTTGTTAAAACATTTTTAAAATAAAACACAATTCAACCTCCCTTTCTTGTTTTTCTCGTTTTACACGATAGGTTACCATAAGGAGGAAAATAATTAATAGTTCCAAATACCAATTCTCTCAATTTGAAGAATTCTTTTCTATACCCCGTACACTTGTCTCTCACATAAACTGTAAGTCGTCAATTAATGTAGCCAAGTATATGTGTTTATCATTTCTCAGTTGATTGGGCCTAGAAGTTAACATAAACAACATCATAAACTTACCTTTCATATATACTCAGGGAGGTAAGTTATAAATCAACATAATCACCGACCAAGTACTGTGTGAACTACTTTGGATACCATGCGCGTTTACTCCTTTAGTAGACAATTCAAGACGTAAGTTTCTTGGTTCTTGGCCAAAATCAGGGTGTCGAAGCATTCCACCAACAATTCTTTCATCTACATGCCATCTTTAGTTCTTTGCATCTTCCACATTACGATAATACCATAAACTAATAGCTTAAGTGCTTTGCATGCCATCTTAAGTGCTCTGCATCAGAAAATACCATAAAACATTTGTTGGATCTATTGCTTTTTTCTTATATCACGAGACACTGCATTTGGTACACATATTTGATTATGCATATTCATTACAAAATAAATTACAGTCATTAGGACAAGCATGTATCCTCTCATAACTCATGCCAATAAAACATAAAATTCGTTTGGCTTTATAAGTTCGACTTTAAGGTTATACAATTTCAAGACGATAGTCAATCTTGTGAATTTATTACATCCATCATACAATGGTTTCTCTACAACACTTACTAGACTTGGAAACGTTTCAGGATAATCATGAAGATCTTCTTCAATTCCATTTACAATTTCATCAACTTGGTCACACTCATTTGTACATGTGTCAAAATCATTTGATCTATCTCTCACATTGATCTTTAAATAAGTAGAGTTAGTTTCTACTTCCCCGTGCATTTTCTAAAAGGTATAACTTTGATCAATTCCATAACAAACTAAATGATCGTGCAAATCATTTGCACTAACATCTTTTCCATAACAACAACCTAAGCAGGGGCATATGACTTTACCAAGGTCTTCTGCATGAGCAGTAACGAACCTAATGAAATTTTCCACTCATTCTTCATATTCTTTTGACAGTCGATTAGCAGACATCCATCTCTAATCCATAGTTCAATGATCTTATTAATTATTATAGTTAGATATTGAAGATAGTTCCTTGAAATATTAAAAGAATAAAAAGAATCCTAGCCATAAAAAAAAACATATTTGCATCATCAAAGCCGTGAAACTTAAAAATAAAAAAAATAAAAAGGAAAATCAAAAAAATCATAGCCGTGAAACTTAAAAAAAAAATCAGATAAATATATAAACATAAAAAAAGGCAAGTCAGAATAATTCAAATACAAGAAACATATATAAATTTTTCTTACAAAAATCAAAGGAGTATTATTCATACAAAAATTATATATAAATTTTTCTTAAATCTTTCTATTATAAAGTGTTCTTCATTCCTAAGATTATTAGGACAACATGTTATGTAACATAATACCTTGTCAAAATACCCAGCAGTTATGCAATCAGCCTCATTCGTCACTAACATATATACTACTATTTTTACCCTAAACCATAAGACATGCATGTGAAAGAAACTTGAGATTGTCCAACAACGTGAACAAACATAAGAGTATACGAATTGAAATAAGCATGAGATTGTCGTAGTAGTGAGTTGTACTCAGCAACATGAATGGTGAAGGCAAATAGGTTGATGACAGTGGATGGCAGAAGCGATTAGGTTGCAAGATGTGGCAAAGTATGAACGGGGGATGACGATTGATGACTTTGAATATAAGAACAATGAAGGCTGCCATCGACTTTGAAACGCTGGAGGCAATCAAATTTGAAATGGTGGAGGCAGTCAACTTTGGATTGAAACATATAAAGTTTCAGTTTGAGTTTGAGTTCATTGGATTTTTGATTGAGACAATTGGTATCTTTGTTTTGAGAAAAAAAAACAAGGATTTAATCGAAGAGAGAAAGAAAAGCTGAGACATGTTAATTTTAATAGAGCTTATAAAAAAAGAGCGCTATGAAAAATATCAATGTCATCTTTAATGGTGCTTATAATATAAGTGCTATGTTATATTGTCCGTGTAATATTTTATAGCGCTTATAACTTAATCGCTATGTTATGTGCACTATGAAAAGTTAATTTTTGCGTGATGAACATTTATTTTAGTTACGGTTATTACAATTAACCTATATGCCAAATAATGAAGTAATACCTAAGTTCTATTCTATACTAATTATAGAAAAACATTAACAATAGAAATATATGAATATACAATTACTTTACATAATTACATAAATAGTTTATAAAAATCAAAATTATATAGATCCAAGAAGGTTCGTCTATGCACTAAACAATGAGTTAATTAGCTAATCATAATGTTGGATGAAAAATACAAAGGAAGAAAATAATTACATATGAAGGTTGCACAAAGTCTCCTTAAAGTGTAGCTACCTCTCACTTTGCATCCAAAATTAAGAACCCTAATCAAATATAATTTTTTTTACTGAAATAGAGTATGAAAATACGTCAGAGTGCATTGCTCTGGCATTGGGCACAATGCCCAGGCTAACCAATAGAAAGGCGTGCATCAACTGGCATAATGCACTAGTTTATCTCTTTATTGTGCATAAAGGTACAAAAATATGCTAGGAAGTGAACTACAATGCATGGACTCGCGCAATACATCTTGACTCCTTTATGATGCACATCATAATTAAAGAAAGACATTTTGTACTATGAAAATCATCTTTTATTTGTAGTAATCCTCTAAAACTTTCTGAGTGTTCGTTCCTCAATGTAATTGATCTGTAACATCAAAATAAAAAGAAAATACTCTAAAATTTTTTTTGGTTAGAAATAGTTAGTAGCAAAATGTCCAAAATGATTTAAATGATTTAAGAAGATAGAAAATTCTTTTCCTTATTAAATTAACTTTAAAACTATATGAACTAACATAAAACTTTAAATAAAAATAACTAAAGTATGTTTAAAAACAAGAACTGATAAAAATTAGTGATAATGCATGACTTTAAGACTTTGAAATTTCAATACAAATTTTGCACTTTTTCCTCCCATTTAACATTAAAAAAAAGAAAGCAAAATAAAAAAAATTGAACTATTAAAACATTCACATGCAATATAAATTACCAAAGCCTCGGTTATATACATCCATATAATTCATGACTTTGTAAAAAATGAATCACAATACATAAAAATAGAAAGGAATTATGAAATCAACAAAAACGTAAGCATACATGTGATTTTTTGGGACAAAAAACACATAACTAACCATTCGAGCAAATATCCAACTGTAACAGTACCTGCCATAATACTTAAACTCAAAAAACAAACTCAAGAAAAATTTAGAACGAATTATAGATATTATAGGCATATGTTATAATGCCTAAAAAAATAACTCAACCACAACTAGAACAAACAATTAAAAGAAAATATACTAAATCACCTTTGAATTGATGTATTAAACAAATTTAGTTCAACGATCAAGACGTAAAACATATAGTGCAATCATATCACATATGAAACATTTTGATTTATGCTGGAAAAAAATGTAACATAAATAAAATATACTTACATGAACTAATTCAACAAAAAGAAAGTTAAGGGTCATACCTTTTTGTAAATTTTCTGAACCGATTAAAGTCTAGGATTTCATCCTATTTTTGAAGAAGCTAAAATTCATTAAAATGTCACCTATTACCGCACAAGGTGTGTCAAAATAAGGTCAAAAGTTAATAAGAATACAACAAAATCAAATGATAATGAAGAACAAGCTTCCACAAAATACCATAAAAATTTGATGATGAAAGAATCCCCAAACCTAGTAACCCAAAAATAAACTCCTTACAATCAAATAGCATTGCAAATGCTCAAACACTCAATGAGATATATCCACCATTGATTAAACCCAAATGCAAATCTTTTGTGATGAGCTTTAAGCCGCCACCAAGCTTATAATTTGATTCTATCAACAAGATATTCGAAAGAACCGATCTTTTGATCAAAGGCCCAATTATTACGATGTTTTCAAATGGTTCAAATGCAAGCTAGCAAATAACATGAAGACATTCATAGGAAACTTTGTTAAACAAATATAAATTGCAAAATTATTGAGTGTGCTTAAAGGTGTCATGTTGAAGTGAACTAACCACCCCCAACAACTTCAATGTTGCACTCCACACCTTACCAAAAGACGAACAATAAAAGAAAATGTGTTTTAAAGTTTATTCACTGCCATACCCAAAGATACATAATAAATTTTCTGAATTCACTATTCCGTGTTTTGCCAAATTGTCCTCCGAAGGAATACGATTGTTTAATAACCTCCAAGTGAACAACTCAACTTTCTAAGGTGTTACTTTATCTCAAATGAAGTCGATCATATGAGACATGTCATCCTCCTTAACTACAATCAAAGTTGAGTATGCACTTTTAACTGAACAAATACCATTATGTTCTAGTTTTCAAGACCACCTATTCGGAATAGACTCCTACACAAAAGCATTAGACAACAAAACACAATAGTCGCGCACCAATCCTCTTCCTACGCAAACAAAAGTCTTCTACTACTTCATCCTCTGCCATCAACACCCCATCCCTATCGAAACATATATTCTACAAACATAGTTTTATTGTTAGCTATACCAAACAATCTACTAAATCTCTCGTAAAGTACTCTGCCCTCAAACCAAGGATATAGCCAAAGCAATTGGACATTAAACAAATTATTTTTGAACCATTCCCTGTTACTTAAACTCACACCTTTGCTAATAAAATTTAATATCCTTGCACCAAAGAGACTCCCTACTACTTGAGCCTCACGACATCTCGACCCACACAAAATTTTGATTATAAAAATTTAAACCACAAACCACTTCGATATGTCCTCATCCTCCAATACCATTTTCCTAATAACGCACAATTAAACTCACGCAACCTCCGAATACCCAACCCTCCTTTATCCCTACAAAGATACACCTTATCCCACTCTTATCCAATTAATTTTTCTCGATTCCTCACTCCCCCAATAGAAAATATTTAAAAAGGGATTCAAGATGAGAAATAATACCTGTTAGAGCCTTGAAAAAGGAAAGGAAATTTACTGATAAAGCAGACAAAAAAACTTTGAGAGGAATAATATGACCACCCATTGATAAATGGCGAGACCTCCAACTAGACAATCTAAAACAAGCCATCTCAGTTAGAGGCGCCCAAAATGATATCCTTCTCGAATTACATCCAATTGAGAGACCAAGATATTTAAACGATGATATATTGACCTTTCTTACAATTAAGGATACAAAATTCCTTATCTAGCTTAGAACTATTACCATTTACACCTACCAACAAACTCTTGTGAAAATTCACTTTAAGCCCCAAAACCAACTCAAACAATATAAGGATAGCCTTAATAGCTTGAATATTTTATCAACTCTTTTCTCCCAACATAAGTGTATTATCCCGCAAATTGTTGGTGTGAGGCTCTGAACTTAGGGTGTGAACCAACATGAAAACCTTTAAACATACCAGTACTCACCAATGAGCAACAATTAAAAACAAGAACAGGGACAAAGGAACACTTTGTTGAAGGCCCCTCCCATATTTAACATCATTTATAAGGCTTCCTTTAACTAAGACAGAAGGTGATGCTGAGCTAACACATTCCATAATCCATTTTCTCCATTTTTCTGGAAACCACATTTTGCCCATCACCTCTTCCAAATAGCTCTATTCCGCCGAATCATAAGCTTTCTCAAATTCCACCTTAAAAAGAATTAAATCCTTCTTCATCCTATGAGTTCATCCACCATTTTGTTCGCAATCACAATACCATATAATATTTGCCTCCCTTTCACAAAAGCTGATTGGGTATTTGTAATAACCCGATCTATGATTTGTTTAAATTTGTTTGCAAGCACATAAGGCAACACTTTGTGCATGCAACCCACCAACAAAATCAGTCTAAAATCAACAATCTTTTTGGACTCTCAACCTTAGGGATTAGGAAAAAAAGTGCAATTAGAACCTTTCAGCAACCTTCCATTCGCATGGAAGTCACACAAAAATCTCATGAAATCCAATTTGATATCATGCCAGAATTCTTTGAGAAAACCAAACATTACCCTACCTGGTCCAGGATTCTTCAAACTATCACATTTGTAAACCGCCTGTTTAACTTATGCCTTGCTAAACTAGTTCACCAACATCATTGCAATGACATCACTGATTGAATTGAATTGTAAATTAACAACCCCAGGTCTTTCAACACGAAGTAACTTATATTGATTAGAGAAATGAAAGAACAATAATTCATGAATACTTTCCACCCCTTGAATCGGGACACCGTTTACCTCGATGCTTGCAATTTACTTTTGCCTTTTCCTATATAAGCCCGTGGAAAAATTGGAGTTCGCATCACCTTCTTTTAACCATAAACATCGTGATTTTTGAAATTTCATATTGCAACTCACCCTCAATAAGGAATACAATTGAGATGAAACATCTCTCATTTCCAATATATTTGCCTCCCCAGCCAGAGGATTCAAAATTATTTGGATCACCTAGTTCCTGCAAGTACTTATCTAGCTTTGATTTTTAAAATCAAGCTTCTGGTTATCACAGTAAACATAAAAATAACACAAAACATATCACCTGTATGTCACAGTTTCATGTTCCCTCTGAAAACCCTTTTGTTTCTTCTTTTCTGGTTTTCAAATTTTGACTTTTGAATGTTCTTTGATTAGTGGGTCTGGATGAAGAAATTTGAATTCCCATCCAGGTTTGCAGTTTTGATCAATCTGATTGGCGTGTTCTCCTGATTCTGATTCTTCTCTTTCTGCTTATCAGACTTTGTTGATTCACAAGGTTTGGAACTTTAATAATGAGCTAAGGACTTATGTAAATTGATTTACAAATCTTTGAGTTTATTTACAAATTTTAAAATCACTGTCTTACAAACCTTATTGTTGTGATTTTATTTACAAATTTTAAAATCACTATCATGCCACTAAAGTTATGCATGACAAAATAAGGTTTTCATGAAACCTTTTATTATTCAAGAGCATTTGTGAATATAGAGAATTAGAGAATCAACAAATGCACACTAACACCATCTAATTAATATTTTTAACATTTATCAAAATACTAAATCTATCATAAGAAAACTTGCAATTATGTTATTGTTATTTCATAAATTAACTACTCTCTACTTCTTATACTTTTTAGAAAGGTCTACTTCATATACATTTTTTTGAAGGGACTTCTTGTTATACTTAGATACTTACAAGTTTTGATTTAATTGGAATAAAACCACAAATTCTTCATTCATCATTTTTTATTTTCTAAGTAATATTTTAATTTCAAATACTCTAAAATTTTATGAAAGTTATTGTTATAAAAATACCTTAATTGATTTAAATATATATATATATATATTAACATATCTTATGTAATCTATATTATTATTTTTTTAAAATATGTATATATGACCCCAAAAAATTAATAAAAAATTAGAGTGCAAAAGTATCACATGATTTTCTAAACATTTCGACTATGTAGGAAATATATTTGACAATAACTTAAAATCTTATCTATAAATAATTCACATTTTATTGAATTACTCTACGAAAATATATTAAACATTTTTATTTCCATCTGAGCAAATATATATTCGTTATATTTTTTTAATATTAATTCTAAACCGATAACCAAAAATACATAAATCAGAATTTTTATTTTATCAATACTTAATTTATATGTTTGATATTAACTTTAGACGTTTTATGATTATATGTTTGATGTTTGATGTTTCATTTTTTAATTTTTTAAAAGTATTAGTCTTGTATTAAATATAATTAATATTTAGTCTTTCAAATTGATTAACAAGTCTACTACTTAATATTTATCGTGTAATAATATATAATTAAATCTATAAAGGGTATTGTAAATATGTTAGTATACGTGATTATATTTTATAATAAATATCGAAAAAGAAAGAACACAACTTTTAAAGTTTACTTGACCATGACACAACCCTTCTCTTTTTTGCATGAAAAGGAAACTCTCTATTTCATCTAAAAATAAACCTTAAATAGATAGATAATAAAAAGATAGATAGATAAATATGTGGCTTATTCATTTATCAGCATGGATAGTCGAATGTGTATATTGTATTTTTTCTTCTTGTCCCTTGTGAATTTTCTTGCAATGACTTGGAGTACACCTAGTCTTTAATTTTCTATATATTTATTTGCCATTAAAAAACACAATTGATAAGGCATTATTACGTTTAACATCTACTTTAGAATTGATTAAACATGCTTGAAACCATATTCATGCCCGCCAATTAATTTACTACCATATGGAATGTTGCTTTCGCTTCAGTTTCGATTATGGAATATTTCAATTAACTCGGAGTCAATATATTTATCGAATCCTTCCTCTCGTACGTTTATTTTTTAAAAATATTTTTAGATATTTATTTTCTCAAATTTATGTTTAAAGACCAAGATGCTAGACACGTTAAGAAGAATGTACTTTTAGAAACAATGAAAAAAAAATATTGTAGTATTTTTATTTTAAAAATGTTGTATCTATTTTAAAAAATTATAAAAGAAAGTGGTATGAGAAATATTTGATTTTATTCTCTTAAATTTATTAGTTGATGTGCAGATGAAAGTAGGAAAAATAGTAGATAAAGCAGCCTTAATACAACAATTTAAAAATTACAAAAAAGAAATGTCGAAAATACATCACTACAAGAAAACTGACTTCTAGTGACAGACAAGTTTGTCCCTAAATGTAAAAAACTGTAGGTATATGTCAATAATACTTTGAGTGACTCTTAAATCTACCGTCAACTTTAAGGGGACGTCTTGCTACACTTTGAGGACTGTCACTCCATGTTTTGAGGACAGTCACTACAGGTTTTTGATTTCTACCTACAACAATGACTGTCACTAAAACCTAGATAAATATAAATAAAGAATTGATCTAATTCTACGATTTGTCTATCACTAAAAACTTTGTCTGTCACTAAAAACTACATAAATATAAATAAAAAATTGATCTATTCCTATGGTATTGTCTGTCACTAAAAACTAAATATATATAAATAAATAATTGATCTATTCTTACGGTATTGTCTGTCACTAAAAACTAAATATATATAAATAAAGAATTGATCTATTCTTACGGTATTGTCTGTCACTAAAACTTATTTATTATTATTTATTAAATTAAATTTATTTTATCTCCCTACTAATTGTAATTCTAAATTATTAATACCATTAAGTGAAGAATAAGCATGTGACTAAGTTCCCCTTGTGTAATATCGGGAGTTGGGAGTGGAAGGCACAAAACTAAATAAAGATTAAAGAATACTTTTGTGTATAAACAATAAAGATGATTGTGTATTTCTAGTCTCATTGAGGACAATGCAAACTAGTTATGTATGTTAGATATTGTATAGAAATTTTACACAACAAGTTTCATAGATAGCAAACCAAGTATCACCTAATGCAAGAAGTTAGCATTAATTTAATTCTCAAGTCAGAACCTAATTTGAATATTGACAATGTAAATTGTGTCAGATTTCAAATGAAAGGTAGAATAGATCATACAACACAAGGAATTGAAAATACATTTCTCTTGTTAAGAAATGCAATTCAAAGCACATCCCTCAGCAGTAGTTTAGAAATAACAAATACCCAAACTTGCATATATGTTCACACGTGCTTATATTAAGTCAAGAGACCATTAAGACAAGCAAACAAACAAAAATCTATTAGTACAATTAGTGTTTGATTCCAGAAATCATATATGGAAAATTATTATTATAGATCTTCAAATCGGCAACAACATGCTAAAACAAATTTGAAAATAACTTGCACTAAACAAGGCCACGATTCTTAGATTTTGTGCTAGATTGTAATGTTTGGATTGTCCAACTTTATAAACTCTGGTTAGGTTTATTAGGTGGAATGCGTAAATAAATTCATTTGACCCAACAACACATTTAGAATAAGTTATGATAGTATATTAGATTTTGAACCTAACTCAAATCATATAACCAATTTGTAAGGCGTGATAATTGCCCAAACATTATAAATTCTATGATAGTAAACTAAAACTTTTGTTTTATTCTGAACATAAATGGAATGGTGAAACCTTCATTAGTTAGAAAAGAGTATCAAGAACAAATCTACATTCACCAATGCATTAACTCTTCATAAAATAAGTTCATGGATTTATAATCTACACAAGCCAACAACTCAACCAACAATTAAATCTTATAGTACTACAAATTTAATGAATACCTACAAATAAAACTATGTATAATCAGTCCATTTAATTACCTGAGTCCTGCTATAACACCAGCAGACATAATCTTGGATGTTTGAATGTAATGCTGTCCCATGATCCAAGTTAGTACAGCTGCACTAACTGTTTTTCAACACACAAATTAGACACAAAATTACGTTGTAAAATTAACAATAACTAAAAATGAAGCGAAACATAGTTTTATACAGAACGAATCACAAACAATCATTTTGTATAAATTTATAAATAGTTAAATTGCAACCGAACAATTTTTAATGATACGACAGTTATAATTGACGATAGTATCAAAAATATTTACAGCAATAGTATATGAATTGAATTGCATTAATTAAAATCCAAGGTTTCATTCACAATTTGTAACTAACCGTCTTTAATAAATAAATAAATAAATAAAATCTACAAAGTACCAATCATAAAAACAAAAAACTAATTACAACATAGCATTATCATCAAATCACGATCTATAAAGCATATAATATAAGTTCCAGATTCATAATCGAGAACGAAAACAAGACCAATAATCACGAAACAATAATTAACAAAAATGAAATGAAAAAGAAAATAATCATATGGATTTCGATAGCGAGAGCAAGGTAAGAATTCTTTCGCTTTCTGAAGGCAGTGAGACTGAGATAAAATAATGTAATTATACTTCACTATCTCCATTCACCTATTCAAAAGAACCACCAAAAATCAAAATGTTTGTGACACAATGTTAATAGTCATCAGTTATCAATTATCATTTGACATAAATTATACATGTTCAGTTACAGCTTGTAAAACCTCATTAATTTGTGAATCTTTTGAAAACCGTACTCGGAGAACGGAAACAAGATTTCCAAGCAAATTCTCCAATGTTTTAACTCTATGGTTAGAATGAGAGTTAGAGCTAGAACTTGCATGTCGAGGAATCTTTCCAAGACAACACCCATGTCCTCTTTTTTCAGGCCCTTTAACTTTTGAGTAAATATCATTCTTCCAGTTTATAAAATCTTGAGTGGTTTGAGGATTATTTGAGCTTTCTGCCTCCTCTACCATATGTTTCTTTAGTTCTTCCTACATTTAACACAAAGTATCATAGTCAATTATGAAGGTGCAAACACGAGAAGGGGGGTTGAATTGTGTTTGGCTAACTTGAATACTTTTTAGTTTTAAAACAAAACATGTTATGTATGAATTAAAACAGAGTTAGCAGCAGATATAAAGTAAATAAAAACTCAGAATTTTATACTGGTTCACCGTTAACTAGGCTACGTCCAGTCCCTTCACTTTGAAGGATTTCACTAATTCAAAAATGTTGAATTACAAAGTACCATTGACCCTCCAAGTGAGTCTTCTAAAAAAGTCTAACAACCCTAGACTTTTGAGGAAAAGAACCTTGAATCTAATTGCTAAGTAATCTGCTACTCCTTTTGACTCCCTCAGATTGTAGACTCTACATCAACAACTTAGACCTAACACAAGGGAAAGAAAAACTTAGAGTACTTGCTTCTGGAAAACGGATACTCATAATTGACCTAACTGAAAACTCAAGTATTTTGCTTTTGGACGTGTATGACTCTCAAGTATTTTCGATGCTGAGTCTTCTGCCTTGAGCCTCCTATTATAGATGAAGATTAGGGTCTCTTCCATGATTAAATTCGAGCTGTATCTTGTCTAGATTCTCTTGCAAAAATAACTTGTCCAATCGGGTTTCACTTAAATAAAAAAGATATCTTTTTAGCTTCACATTTGCATTCGAAAATAACTTTGGCAAATCATGTTCTTGATTAATTCTGGACCAAATCTTTCTTCCCGCCAATAGCTTCTGAATTCCCACAAGACTTCAATTTATTTTTGTATCAAATCCTCTTAATACTTTGATCAAGTCTTATTCGAATTTAATCAACTCTCCACTGATTTTCACCATGATTAAATCTGGATCGTTTGTTCTTCTGATCTCGTCCACATTTGGACCATACAATCTGATCTGCTGTGATCCTCTGATCTCGGCCAACACTAGACCACACGTTCTGATCTTCTGATCTCGGCCGATCACTGGACCATATGATCTAATCTTCTGATCTCGGCCAACACTGGGTCATGATGCTTAAATCTGGACCATTGATTTGAACATTTTCCCTCTGATCTGGACCAATTCTGGACTGAGTCTGGATTGAACTGAAATTAAATCTGGACTTAAGATATTTTAATTTGGACATTTACCTTCTGATCTAGATCAAGTCTGGATTAAATCAGGACAATCATTTCTTCTGATATGGACTTAGTTTTATACTCTGGACCATGCAATCTTCTGGTCTGGACCAAGTCACTTGTTTTGGACCAGTTATCTGAGGCTCTGATTAAGTCTGGACTGATTCTTATAACTACTACCAGGCTATCTTCTGGTCAGAATTAATTTTGGACCAAGTCTGACATATGATTCCTTCCTGTCTGGAATAAGTCTGCCTTTGGCAGGCTTCCTTCTGTTCTGGACTCTGCTTCCTTCTAATTTGGGCCAGGAAAGATATCCTCTGATGATGTTTTGACATCCTCTGATATCCTCTAGAGGTGTATCCTCTGGTGCCTTCTAGAGGTGTATCCTTTGGTGCCTTCTGGAGGTGTATCCTCTGGTGCCTTCTGGATGCATCCTCTAGTATCTTCTGGAGGTGTATCCTCTGGTCTAATTTTATCCTTTGGTAACTCATCTTCTGCCTCTGGTGACTTCATCTTCTGGTGGCATTTAATATAATAATTCTAAGTACAAAATAAGATTACATGGAGTGCTTTTGTAAACATCAAAATCCTAAGTACTTAGAACCAACTTGGTTCCAACAATCTCCCCCCTTTTGATGATGACAAAACCTTAACTAATTTTGATAGCTTATAACTTAATTAAAAAGACTTTGAAAAACTTGAAAAATTCGAAGTACTTGAAATGCTCCCCCTCAGACTAATCTCTCCCCCTAAGTCTAATAATGACTTTTTCTTCTCCTTTTCAACTCCTGCTTGAATCACTCTTTCTTTTCTTCTCTTCTCATCTCTTTTTCAACTCCTTCTTTATTCTCTCTTTCTTTCTCTCTTCACATTGCCTCCCCTTTTCAACTCCTTCTCTTTTCACTCTTTCTTTTTCTCTCTTTATTTTTCTCTCTCCCTGTTTCCTCTCCTTTTCAACTCCTTCTCTTTTCATCTCTTTCTTTTTCACTCCTCCTTTCTTTTTATCTCTCCTTTTCTACTTATTTCTCCTTTTTCTCTCTCTCCCCCTTTTTGTCATCAGCCAAAAAGAGGTCCTACTATTTTTGTATTTTTGTTTTTCTCTTTATAAAGTACAGAAAGTAAAATCAAGAAAATAAAAGACATAAAGTAAAATTACAAGAAAATTAAAAACTCCTAAGATGACTACTTGAGCTAGTCAAATATAGAGATAATGTTGAGATGCTTCTTGATGAACTCGAACCTATCTTCAGGTAATGCTTTGGTGAAGATATCAGCCCATTGATGATGAGTGTCCACAAACTGGATGCTTAAAGTCCCTTTTTGATCATGGTCCCTAATGAAATGGTGTTTTATTTCAATGTGTTTGGCTCTAGAGTATAAGATAGGGTTCTTGGTTAGGTTTATGGCTGAAGTGTTATCACAGAACAAAGGGATATTGGTTTCAAAGATGTTGTAATCTTCAAGTTGATGTTTCATCCAGATTAACTGTGAGCTGCATCCTGCTGCTGATATATACTCAGCTTCAGCTGTTGACATGGTAATGGTGCTTTGTCTTTTGCTTAACCAAGAGATCAAATTATCACCTTAGAATGTGTAGTTGCCCCTTGTACTTTTCCTTTCCATCTTGTCTCCAGCATAGTTAGAATCACAAAAACCTCTTAGTTTGTAGGTGGGGGTTTTCTTGTATAACAAGGTAAGGTTGGTGGTTCCATTAAGGTATCTCAAGATTCTTTTGACAGCAGTTAAATGGGATTCCCTAGGGTCAGCTTGAAAACGGGCACATAAACAAACACTAAACAAAATGTGAGGTCTAAAAGGAGTTAGGTAAAGAAGGGATCCAATGATACCTCTGTATGTTTTCTGGTCTACCTTTTGGCTGGTTTCGTCTTTCTCAAGTGAGCAGGTTGGGTGCATGGGGTTGGCCATAGGCTTACAGTCACTCATCTTGAACTTTTTGAGATGTTCTTTAGTGCATTTAGATTGGTGAATGAGTATACCTGATTTACCTTGGTGAATCTGAATTCTCAAGAAGAACTTAAGTTCTCCCATCATGCTCATTTGGAACTCTTTCTTCATTAGGTCAGAAAACTCCTTACACAAGGTGCCATTAGTGGATCCAAAGATGATATCATCAACATAAACTTGAATAGTCAAAATATCATTTTTAATGGATTTCCTAAATAGAGTATTATCAATCTGGCCTCTATCAAATTCATTCTTAAGCAGAAAGTTACTAAGTCTGCCATACCATGCCTTTGGTGCTTGTTTTAAACCATATAAAGATTTTTTAAGTTTAAAAACATGGTTTGGAAAATCAGAATTTTCAAATCCAGGGGGCTGTTTGACATAGACTTCCTCACTTATATAGCCATTTAAGAATGCACTTTTAAAATCCATTTGATACAGATTTATATCATGATTAGCAGCAAATGATAAAAGAATTCTAATTGCTTCTAACCTGGCCACTAGAGAAAAAGTCTCAGTGTAATCAATAACTTCCTGTTGACTGTATCTTTGAGCTACAAATCTGGCTTTGTTCCTTACCACTTCACCTTTTTCATTGAGTTTATTCCTGAACACCCACTTGGTTCCAATACTGTTTTTGTTTGGTCTGGATACCAGATCCCAAACATCATTCCTTTGAAATTCATTTAGCTCTTCTTGCATTGCAAGTATCCAACCTTCCTCTTCCAGAGCTTCATCACCATTGATGGGTCTGCATCAGCTTTTGGTTCAGGAAGATCTGTAACAGCTTCTGATTCAGATAAATCAACTTCTGCTTTTGCTCTCTTTGGTTCTGATGAACCTGCACTATCTTTATCTTGCTTTGACTTTTCAGGTCAAGCTATTTGTTATAATACAAGTTTTAATAATTAATAATTGAACTAAATACATCCAAACCATTAATTCTGCTTGTTTTTTGAAACCACTGAATTGGTTTTACTGTTTCAGCTGAACTTGTTCAGATTATTTGGATCACCTAGTTCCTGCAAGTACTTATCTAGCTTTGATTTTTAAGATCAAGCTTCTGGTTATCACAGTAAACATAAAATTAACACAAAACATATCACCTGTATGTCACAATTTCATTTTCCCTCTGAAAACCCTTTTGTTTCTTCTTTTTTGGTTTTAAGATTTTGACTTTTGAATGTTCTTTGATTAGTGGGTCTGGATGAAGAAATTTGAATTCCCATCCAGGTTTGTAGTTTTGATCAATCTGATTGGAGTGTTCTCCTGATTCTGATTCTTCTCTTTCTGCTTATTAGACTTTGCTGCTTCACTGTATGAGCAGTTTCCTTGATTCTTCTTTGGTTGATAAACTATGTTCCTCTGATGATTCTGGAACATGTTTTGGTTCTGAAAACTTCGATGAATCTGGTCATTCTGATAGATTTGAAGATTCTGGTGATTTGGATGAGTTGGATGAATCTGATAATTCTAGGGATTTGGATGAATATGATGATTCTGATAAATCTGATAATTCTGATAACTCCTGTAGTTATATTGATTTTGATAATTGAAGTAATTTTGATGATCATACCTGAACCTTTGATATTGATACTTGTTCTGGTTCTGGTTCTGTTTTTGGTTCCAATACTGATTCTGATTCTGGTTCTAGTGTTGATTCTAGTTCCAGTTCATGTGCCTCTAATACTAGTTCCAGTTCTGATTTAGGTTCTAGTTCCTGTTCTGATTCTGGTTCCAGTTTTGATTCTGGTTCCAGTTCTCGTTCTGATTCTGATTCTGGTTCTGGTTGAGTTGACTAGACCTTCTTTCATCAGACTCAGATTGCCTCTGTCTAGTTGTAGCAGGAACATAAACCTTCTTCTGCTTGTGCGTTGCCAACATCCATTTTCCAGGCACCATTGTTGGTGTCTCCTTCTGGTTGCTCATAATATGTGCAACATAGACAATTTGATCTTTTGGTACCCATAACTGATTAGGTCCAGGTTTGTTTGTTTTAACAACTCTCTGATCTTGTTCAGATTTTACCATCGGACAAGATAATTCAGAGAGACCTTTCTTAGCACAAACAATGCATAAAACATCAGAATGAACAGTTTTAGTTTCAGCAATAGTTTCTGTAAAACCAAGACCTCTCTTTCCAATGTTACTGTTTCCATAAATCATATATGCATATTTACTTCTTTCCATTCCATTACAAATAAAGTTTTGAAAAAATTGCTCATGCATATCAGATTCACAAACAGTTTTGGAAGTGGAACAAATATTACTTTTGACAGTTTGGTTTTCAGATTTGAGTCTTGCAACTTTAGTTTTAAAATCCTTGTTTTCAGTTGCATACTCAGAATTTTAATTCTTTAAAACTTGGACTTCTTTGGTCAGATTTTTCTTATCTTCCATAAGAGTTTTCAGTTTTAAAGACATCTTATTTTTTGCATTTAAAAAATCTTTTAAAGCATCAATTAATTAAAATTTTGTGAGATCAGAAAAAACCTTATTGTCTTCATCTTCTAAATCTGTTCCAGAGCCTGAGCTGTATCCAGAACTTGAGTTGGTATAAGCCATCAAAGCCAGAATTGCTTCCTCTGATGTGCTTCCAGACTTGCCTGAATGACTGTTTTGATCATTCTTCCTTCTGCCTGCTTTCCTTCCTGAAATTGTGCCTTTATGAAGTCTAGAGGCAGACCTGATGTGTGCCATCATTGTTGTTTCTGCCTCTTCTTCATCAAACGATTCTTCTTCTGATTCTGATGCATCCCAGGCTGCCATCCGACCCTTCTTTTTGAATGTGGAACTCTTCTTGTGTTGTTTTCCTTTTTTCCAGATTTGGACATTTTGACTTAATATGTCCCGGTTCATTGCATCCATAACAAATGATGCTCTTCTTGTCAGATTCTTCCTTTCCTTTGTTGTTCCAGAGCCTGAGCTGTATCCAGAACTTGAGTTGGTATAAGCCATCAAAGCCAGAATTGCTTCCTCTGATGTGCTTCTAGACTTGCCTGAATGACTGCTTTGATCATTCTTCCTTCTGCCTGCTTTCCTTCCTGAAATTGTGCCTTTATGAAGTCCAGAGGCAGACCTGATGTGTGCCATCATTGTTGTTTCTGCCTCTTCTTCATCAAACGATTCTTCTTCTGATTCTGATGCATCCCAGGCTGCCATCCGACCCTTCTTTTTGAATGTGGAACTCTTCTTGTGTTGTTTTCCTTTTTTCCAGATTTGGACATTTTGACTTAATATGTCCCGGTTCATTGCATCCATAACAAATGATGCTCTTCTTGTCAGATTCTTCCTTTCCTTTGTTGTTATGTTTCTTCTTGGATCCTCTTCTCTTCCTATTTTCCCATATCTTAACCATCTGTTTGGTTAAGTAAGCCATATTATCACAGTCACTGTCGCTATCCTCTGATTCTGGTGCTGCCCTTGCAGCTTTCTTCTGTTTCGACTTCAAGGCCAGATTCTTATTCTTCTTTGGTTCATCTGCTTCCAGTTATATTTCATGAGACTTGAGTGAGCTGATCAGATCTTCAAGTCTTAAGTTATTCATATCTCTGGCTTGCTGAACTGCAGTAACCATTGGTCTCCACTTGGTTGGTAAGTTTCTTAGAATCTTCTTGACATGATCAGCTGTTTTGTAGCTTTTCTTCAAGACCTTCAGTCCAGATATTCGAGTCTGGAATCTACAGAACATTCCATCAATGTCTTCATTGTCTTCCATCTTGAACATCTTATACTGTTTGACCAGTATGTTAGCCATTGCTTCTTGAACGTGCTGGCTTCCTTCATAGGTCAGAACCAGACTGTCAAATATGTTCTTTGCTGTTTCTTTATCTGTGCATCTGTCAAATTCCTTGCAGTTTGAATAATTTGCTCTGGTCTTGTTTCATATCTGCCATGTCCAGTTCTTGAGTTGGATCTCCTAGAACAGTAGGTGCAGTGTATTCTTTGACTACCAGCTTCCATAATTCAGGATCTTCTCATTCTGTCCTTCCAATACTCAAACCTGTCTCCATCAAACAGTGGTGGTCTGTTGATGTTGCCTCCAAAATTATCTTTGGATTCTGCCATGTTGTTGACCCCTTGGATCTTTCCTCAAACACTAGTTAAGAGCTCAGCCTTGAGACCGAGCTCTGATACCAATTAAAGGTGCAAACACGAAAAGAGGGGGTTGAATTGTGTTTGACTAACTTGAATACTTTATAGTTTTAAAACAAAACCTGTTATGTATGAATTAAAACAGAGTTAGCAGCGGATATAAAGTAAATAAAAACTCAGAATTTTATACTGGTTCACCGTTAACTAGGCTACGTCCAGTCACTTCACTTTGAAGGATTTCACTAATACAAAAACCTTGAATTACAAAGTACCACTGACCCTGCAAGTCAGTATTCTCAAAAAGTCTAACAACCCTAGACTTTTGGGAAAAGAACCTTGAATCTAATTGCTAAGTAATCTGCTACTCCTTCTAACTCCCTCAGATTGTAGACTCTACTTCAACAACTTAGACCTAACACAAGGGAAAGAAAAACTTAGAGTACTTGCTTTTGGAAAGCGGATACTCACAATTCACCTCACTGAAAACTCAAGTATTTTGCTTTTGGAAGTGTATGACTCTCAAGTATTTTCGATGCTCAGTCTTCTGCCTTGAGCATCCTATTATAGATGAAGATTAGGGTCTCTTCCATGATTAAATTCGAGCTGTATCTTGTCTAGATTCTCTTGCAAAAATAACTTGTCCAATCGGGTTTCACTTAAATAAAAAACATATCTTTTTAGCTCCAGATTTGCATTCAAAAATAACATTGGCCAATCCTGTTCTTGATTAATTCAAGACCAAATCTTTCTTCCCGCCAATAGCTTCTGAATTCCCACAAGACTTCAATTTACTTTTGTATGAAATCCTCTTAATACGTTGATCAAGTCTTATTCGAATTTAATCAATTCTCATCTGGTTTTCACCATGATTAAATCTGGACCGTTTGATCTTCTAATCTCGTCCACATCTGGACCATACAATCTGATCTGCTGTGATCCTCTGATCTCGGCCAACACTGGACCACGCGTTCTAATCCTCTAATCTCAGCCAATCACTGGACCATATGATCTGATCTTCTGATCTCGGCCAACATTGGCCATGGTGCTTAAATCTAAACCGTTGATCTGGATTGAGTCTGGATTGAACTACAATTAAATATGGACTTATGATATTTTAATCTGGACATTTACCTTCTGATCTGGATCAAGTCTGGATTAAATCTGGACAATCATTTCTTCTAATCTGGACTTAGTTTTATACTATGGAACATGCCATCTTCTGGTCTGGACCAAGGCTGGACCAAGTCACTTGTTTGGTCTGGACCAAGTCTGAAGCTCTGATTAAGTCTGGACTGATTCTTATAATTACTACTAGGCTATCTTCTGGTCAGAATTAATTATGGACCAAGTCTGACTTATGATTCCTTCTGGTATGGAATATGTCTCCCTTTGGCTGGCTTCCTTCTGGTCTGGACCAAGTCTCCTTCTGGACTCTGCTTCCTTCTGATCTGGGCCAGGAAAGATATCCTCTGATGATGTTTTGACATCCTCTGATATCCTCTGGAGGTGTATACTCTGGTTCCTTCTGGAGGTGTATCCTCTGGTATGATTTTATCCTCTGGTAACTCTTCTTCTGCCTGTGGTGACTTCATCTTCTAGTGGCATTTGATATAATAATTCTAAGTACAAAATAAGATTACTTGGAGTGCTTTTGTAAACATCAAAATCCTAAGTACTTAGAACCAACTTGGTTCCAACAAATTACAGCATTTAACAACTTGAAACATTGCATTCTTTAATGGACGGCTTAGGAATAAAAAAAGAAAGATCACTGTCTTAAAATTTGCATTAACTTGAAAACAACAAAAATTAACCTAAAAAGGGGAGAGAGAATATTTTGAAATTCGTCATGCATGTTTATCACAATAAGACTTTTGTTATTATACATTAAAAGAAAGTTACATAACACATTCAAGTTATGAAAGTTAGGCACAATAAGACTAATTCATGAAAGCTAATAACTTGAGCTAGAATATAAAATTAGGCGCACAATCTATTTGTGAATTGTGACAATAAGATTATGAGAATTAGTTATTTCAAGTTTATCATTAAAGTTTAAAATTCTTACAATTACATCAGCCGCGTTTTCAGTAACAATGCTTCCATCTTTTCAAGTTCGAGTATTAATGTAAATTTGTGCTCGTGATGGTTGCTTTCCTCTAGCTTTTGCCATCTAACATTAGTAACAAAAATGTCAACCATCATATTTGTATTGAGAAATTAATTAAAAAACACCAAAAGAGAAAACCATCTCATGAATTAATCGTGGAAGATTCTTGGTTCCCATGCAATGTATGTACTCATATTTTGTGCGTTTCTTTTTGTTCATGTTACTTATTTTCTATCTCCAATGAATAAGTAAAGTCAACAATCAAAACAAGCACATGATAAATAATTGTTATACGAACAAAATATTAAAGACATTATACATATACCTGTCCATTCTTGGAACACCAATGATGTACTAAAGCACCATATTGAGAAGGATCAATCCTTGTGTCCGGGATGTAGGCAGCCATTTCCGCTTCTATCTTACTAATGTCATATCCATTTGATTTCAAATGATACTTGAATTGCCTCCACTTAATCCTCATGTTATCCTTTAGTATCTACTGAGTTTGCTCGGTGAATTCAGGAACAAATCGAAACTTTGTCTATCATATGAATAATTAACAAAACACAAATTTCATTAAACATATTATTGCAAAAAATTATTTTTTAAAACTTGAAATGAAATAGAACTTTTAAAAACTTATACAACACTTGAATAAGTTCAATCATATCAGTAATATAGGACTCAGACATCTTATTCTAGCTAACATAATTGATTGGAGCATATTGGATCTCCTTACCAAACTTCTTATTGCATTTAATAGAGTTTTTCCTTCCCAACCAATAGGATTACCAAAAGAATCTACATCCACCAATATAAACTCTCAATCTGGCATGTCCCACACATCTAGCATGTGTGTATAACCTCTTGTTTACTTTTCACCTAAATCATATACTCTTATTAGCAAACCATAAAACACACAATATGAATTGTCTTAGATCAATACAACCACACGAAGGTTAGTGAAATTGCAAGAGCACTAATAGAAACAAAAATAATTTACCTTCAGCTTCAACATGACTTCCCTCTTCAGACATAGAGTGGTTATTTTGGTTGAGTTCATTACACCCATCAATTGAGTGCCCTTCGTCTTGTGATTGGCCACGATTTTGAGTAGTATTCAACTTCCTTCTGCACTTCCCCATGGTACTTTCTACATATGCCAAAGCCAAATTAGTTTTTAATTTTTGTAAAAATAAATAAACGATGACAGTAATAATCTACCTCAAAAAATGAAACACATAAAATGGTAGTGAGCAAAAATAACTACACACCTTTGTAACTTTAATAAATAAGAAGTCAAATAAATGGATTGATACATAATTTGGTCTATATATTAGAAGAAAACTCCCTCACTCTCATCCTCTGTATCATCACCACCCTCATCATTTTGGAGAATGTTCTCCATGGATATTGTAACTTCAATGATACCATGATTATCATCAACTTCTGGTCTAATCAAGTCATATTCATTTATATCTTGCAAGACTTGTTCATTCCCTTGATTTACATCATTGGACAGCTCATCAACAAAGTCATACACATCTCTAACTTTAGCATGCCCAACAACAAACCAATCATTTTGTGTTCTATTCTCCACATAGAATACTTTTTTGGCTTGAGAGGCCAAAATAAATGGGTCATCGCATACATCATTCCCGGTGTGTTGTAAATAATCGAAATTGACCAATGTCATGCCTAAATTATCAATTCTACAACCTTTATTTATGTCAGAAGGTGCAAACACGAGAAAGGGGGTTGACTTGTGTTTGCCAAACTTTGAATCTTTTTGCTGTTTTGTTAAATGTTGATGTGATTTACTTGATGAATAACTAATCAGACTTAGCAGCGAAAAATAACAGCATAAGAAAACAACAATTTATCCTGGTTCACCATTAACTTGGCTACATCCAGTCCCTTCATCGTGAAGGCTTTAATCCACTAATTTAAATCTTTGAATTAAAGCACCTAACCCTCCAAGCCATTCTTCTTAAACAGCCTGACAACCCCAAACTTTCGAGGAACGAAAACAACACCTTGACTCTACAAGTGAAGTCTTCTCCTACCAATCTGACAACCCCAGATTGAAGAAGGAATCTACACCACTATCGGGTTTGATTACAAAGGTTTTGAACTCTGCAAAGTTGCTTCTAGAAAGCTCATTGCTGCACTGAATTTCTCTCTCGAAAACACTTTGAAAATTTTGCTTTTGCACTCAGGTGATTCTCTCTTTTGAACTCTCGGATTGTGTTGAATATGAAGCTTGAGTTCTTGTGTTTTTCGATGCTTGATGCTGCTGCCTGAAGCCTCCTTTTATAGCTACAGATAGGGCTTTGTCCAAGCTTAAATTCGAAATAAATCTTGCTCAGATTTCCTTCGAAAATTATGTTGGCCAATCCTGTTTCACTTAAATTAAAACCGTATCTTTTTAGCTTCAGATTGCACTTGAAAATTCTGTGGACCAATCTTGTTTCTTTTAATTTCAAATCATATCTTTTTAAGATTCAGATTGCATTCGAATTTCTTCAAGTCTTCAGTGATTTTTTGAATCAAATCCCTTTAATACTTTGATCAAATTTCTATCAAAATTTAATCAAGTCTTCTTCGAATTTTAATCAAGTCATCACTGATTTGCATGATGATTTAAATTCTGGACCGTATGATTTTCTGATCTCGACCAACTCTGGACCATGTCTAATTTGTACCTATTCTGTTATCCTCTGATTTCAACCAATTCTGGACCAAGTCTGATTTGTACCATTATGTGATCCTCTAATCTGGACAATTGATCTTTTAATCTGGACAATTTATTTTTTGTTCTGGACCATTGATCTTTTAATCTGGACTAAGTTTTATGCTCTGGACAATTATATCTTCTGATCTAGACCAAGTCTGGACCAAGTTTTATGTTCTGCCCATGCTATCCTCTGGTCTGGACCAAGTCTGGATTGAGTCTTATATTCACGACCATGATATCTTTTGGTCAGGACTAAGTCTGAACCAAGTCTGACTTATGTTTCCTTCTGGTCTGGAACAAGTCTCCCTCTGACAAGCTTTCTTCTGGTCTAGACCAAGTCTCCTTCTGGACTCTACTTCCTTCTGATCTAGGCCAAGAAAGATATCCTCTGGTGATGTTATTTGTTTCTTACCTTTGATGACATCCTCTGATTGATGTTTGCCTTTGATGACATCCTTTGGTATCCTCTGGAGGTATCTTTTGGTAAACTCTGGTGACATCCTCTGGTATCCTCTAGTGACATCCTCTGGTTACATCCTCTAGTATCCTCTAGATGCATCCACTTGTCGAACCTTCTCGTGACATTTTTATCCTCTGGTTGCTTCCTCTGGTGGTGTCATCCTCTGATTTTTCCTTCTAAGTCAAAATACGATTTTCATAAAATACATTTGTTAACATCAAAACTTTAATTGTAAGAACCAACTTGGTTCCGACAATGTCAACCCAATCACACTTGAACAATAATGCCTTATATTTTCCAGAATAATCTAATTGAATTATATCTGTTAGTGCACCATAATAGTTCATATCCCCTTCTTTCGGGTGCTTATCTCTTGAACTAGCATAACTTTTTGTCTTAACAGTAATGACAATGCCACTGTTTTGAGTCTTCAAGCCTCTTTCACGCTTCTCTATATGGAATCTTACTCCGTTAATAATATAACCACTATATTTTCCCACTATTCCAACCTTGAAACCTACCACAATTGCAAATTGTTAAAATTTAAAATGATTTGTAAATTCTATATTAGGGATGAAAATGATTTATAACACATACTCGTTCAAGGAACCAATCAGAAAATGATCGACAATGAATTTAGTCAACTTCATAAGAAGATAATCGACGATTTCGTCTCTTAATAAGATCAATGTGTTCTCTATGTAAAAAGATTAAGAGAGATTAGACACTATAATTAATATAAAGGTGTCAAAGAAAATTTTAGTAACTAAATATAAACATAAATAAATTGACTTACTTTTGAAAGGAGTCGACATTATGGCTATTAAAAAGCACGTATCTACGTGCTAGCAGCAATGTTTTCTTGTCAAGAGAAATCTGTGAAGCCCTTTTTCTTTTTTGTTCACATTGAATTAAACTTACACTTTCTCCCCAATGGTCTTTCTCTAGGATTTAAAAGATTTGTATTTTCCACAAAATTCGAATCATCATTTCGACTAGGTCGATTAAAATAAGTTTCCACCGTAGAGAGATATCGAGAACAAAATATCAAGCATTCATGAGCTAAATAACCCTCTGCAATAGATCCCTCTAGATGTGCTCGATTACGTACGAATGACTTTAGAGTAAAAAGGAACCTAAAAAGAAGATTTTAGGTCACCAAATAAGATAGCATAATTTTACTTAATAATTCAAGAATGAAATTAAATGACTGAAAAAATGTGTAATATCTTTCAATGGGATACATCCATCGATAATGAACAGGACCTGCAACTTTTGCCTCATATGCCAAATGAATTAACAAATGTACCATTATAGTGAAAAAAGATGGAGGGAAAATCTTTTCTAACTAGCACAATGTTTTGGCAATTCGATTCTCCAAGTGCTCCAAATTATGCTCATTAAGAACCTTGCCATACAATTCTTTGAAGAAATGACAAAGATCACATATAGCTAAACTCACTTTGTCAGACAAACAACCTTTTATAGCTATAGGAAGAAACTCTTGCATTAAAAGGTGACAATCATAGCTTTTAAGGCCAAATATCTTGTGTTGCTTCACTTGAACACATCTAGATATATTAGAAAAATATTCATCTGGGGTTTTTAAGTTCTTGAGAACTTCCAAAAATATTTCTTTCCCATTCGATATCATTTGGTAACAAGCTCTAGGCAAATATTTTTTACCTTTATGTATCGTTGGATGTAGTTGACTTCTTATGTTCACGTCTACAAGGTCATAACGTGCCTTATCGTTATCCTTTGATTTTCCATCTAAATGCAAAAATGTTCCAATAATGTTATCACAAACATTTTTTTCAATGTGCATTACATCAAGATTATGACGAAGAACATTATGTTGCCAATAAGGCAATGTGAACAAAATGCTTTTCTTTTTCCATGGTGATCCATTTCCTATTCCATGATCTTCTTATTGTCTCAAGACACTGGCACCATTAGGTAGCTCTGGTGGTGCTCTAAACTCTTGGGTTCCATCAAATTCTCCTTTATTGTATCTCCACTTACTATTAGGCTCTAACCAACGACGATGACACATGTAGCAAAATTTTTGACTATAACACAACCACTTAGATGCAGTTTCTAAACCACAACATGGACAAGCGTATCAACCTTTAGTGCTCCAGCTAGACAAATTTGCATATGCTGGGAAATCATTGATAGGCCACATGATAGCAGCACGCATTTGGAATGACTCTTTTTTGCATGCATCAAATGTTTTCGCCCCAATTTCCTATAATTCTTGTAGTTCATCCACAAGAGGTTGCATATAGACATCAAGTTTATTTCCTGGACCTTTTGGACCGGGAATAAGCAATGAAAGTATAAAATTAGGTTTCTTCATACACATCTATGGAGGAAGGTTATAAGGAATCAAAACAATAGGCCAAGTGCTATGAGAAATTGACATGGTTTTGAAAGGGTTAAAATCATCAGAAGCTAAACCTAGTTGAACATTACAAGGGTCGCATGAAAAATTAGGATGTTAATGATCAAAATCTTTCCAAGCAAAAGACTCGGCTAGATGTCTCATGAGCCCATCTTTTGTTCTACCATCCGTGTGCCATGTCATAGGAAGAAGCTATTTTTGATGATAGAAAGAGTCTTTGTAGTCTAGGTTTAAGAGGAAAGCAACGAAGAAACTTTGCAGGGATTTTTTTTCTACCTTCATTATCATTAGAGTTTTGTTTCCATCGGGACATACCACATTTTGAGCAAATTTGAGCATTAGCAAAATCTCTCCAATATAATATGTAATCATTTGGACAAGCATGAATTTTTTCATATGAGAGACCTAATCCACAAATAATCTTTTTTGTATCATAAAAAGATTTCGGCAATGTATTTTCTTCTGGGAATGCATCCCTTAAAAGCTCTAGCAACATGGAAAAACTTTTTTCTTTCCACCCGTTTAGACACTTTAAGTGATGTAAATGGACAATAAATGATAGTTTTGTGAACTTCTTACAACATGGATATAGATTTTGCTCTGCCTCATTTAACAACTGATAGAACTTATCCAAATTATTATCCTCTTCAGATTGTTGAGTATTGGGTTCATCTATGAATGCTTTGGGATCCTCGTCCTCCACATTTAAATTTGCACCATCACTCTCATTAGTTGGATGTATTCCAAAGGCATCATGAATCAATGTATCTATGTCATGGTCAAACTCTCCTTCTACTTGAGATACACTTTGAGAACTAGACGAGCTAACTTGCTCACCGTGGAAAACCCAAGTAACATAACCTTTTAGAAACCCAAAATGGACTAGATGCTTGTAAATATCCACCCGAGAGCGCCGCTTGCAATTGACACAATTGGTGCAAGGACATAAAACTTTTCCATCATTTGATTTTGCAAATGCAAAATCAAGAAAATTAATAACTCCTCTAATGTACTTCTTTTTATTAAGAGAGTTGTTAGGATTGTAGTATATCCAACTCTTATGCATTCAATTCAATACAATAAACTGGAAAATAGAATGAAATAACACAAAAAGTTAATAAATATAACTTAAATAGAAAGAAAAAGAAGAATATATACTAACATAGAATAAATATAGCTTAAAATATAACTTAGATATAAATAAAGGAAAAGAAGAATACAATAAATCAAAGCACAAATTATTATAAAGGAAATGGTCCATTAGAAAGTAGAATAGTAACAAATGTTGCAGCAAAAGAGAGAACAGAACAGAATACATAGTTGAAATTGAAAACAAAAATTATATATAAATTGAATGCGACAATAAACTCAAAAAAATTGAAGCAATTAAAATGTTTACAAAAACAACTTTAAGTTTGATCATGACCCAATTTCAAAATTTCATAAACTAACTACCTAAAGCTTGGTTCTATAATCAAATTAAAATATAACCGAAGTTTATTTCTCTTTTTCTATGTATGTATATAACTTTAATCTATAGAAACTATCCTTTGAATTACATCACAATTTTTTTACAATTATGAAACTATACACATTTCAATCCTAACAAAATGCTAAACATCAACACAATTCATAGGTGCATAACCAAGTCTTGATTTCTTCATATCATAAACTATATGAAAATTCTGCTGCTGATAGTTTCCAATAATTGAAAGTGTAGATTTAGGCGAAACAAACATCATCAGCCTCAATCTGAAGAAAGTAATTCTCCACAGGAAAATCCCAAACTGCCCCATCAGAAAATAATATCCCAAAATCAGGTAACTCCATTTTTTCAATTCCTGATACATTATAACATGGCTTCAATGGAAAAAATCCTTCAACAAGTTCATACCCTTTAATTTTCTCCATAAAAGCTTCTTTAATAATCTCATAAGCAGGTTCAGCAAAATAAGTTAAAGTTATGCTAGAATCAATTATTGTACCACCCCACCACCTGGTGATAAATTCCAAGTCTCTTTTGGTATCTTCACCGCCTCGCCGTCAACCATAACAGATTTTATCTTAACATAGTAAAATGTATCAATTGAATTCTCTTCACCACCAACAAAAGAAGTGAAATTCAAATTTGGATGGCTAAGAAACTCTTTATCCTCACCAAAAATCAACTTGCTACTATCACTTGTGTTACTATTTCTATCCACAAGACAATAGGAAAATGAATGACCATATAAAGATTGAAGCTGAGAAGCAAATGATAATGGTCCTCTACCTAATCCTAACAAACTAGAAGCACCATGAAATAGTCCTCTATTCCAATTACCACAGCCAAACATCACATTCTTAACATGTTTGAGTTCTGAATTTCCATTACTTGTTGTGAGGTTAACAGTGAAAGTTTCTAACGCAAAATCACCAGTTGTATTTGAACTATCACCATACCAATAAAAGTAAGGACATGTTTGATTCTCTTCTTTACAAGGCATAGGTGGATCAGGTGTTGAAACTAATTGACACCTAGGATCATGACATGTTATATTCTTAAAAGAACTTGATTCTTTAGGATCATAATAGGGTCCACTTTGTTCAAAACATGCAATTCAAGGAACACATTGAATCCAATTAAGGTCACTACCAGTATCAAGTATTTGAGAAAAATATTTTGGAGGTGTTCCAGTAAACACATCCATGAAATACTCACTAGAACCAAGACTCACCCCTGATTCCAAAGTTGCCACTAGCTGACTAGAATATTCTGGAGAAGCTGATATGGCCGGAGCAACGGTTGTTGGCTTATAGGACTGCTTTGTTGATTTTTGGAGCCTTGAAATGTAGCCTATCTCTAGGGTATGACTGATTACAGAGAATAATTAAAGAATATCACACTGTTTATACAAAGCACACACAATTTGACACTTCTATTCCAAGGACTTGAGAGCCTTGGCCTCTCCTCACAATATTCACTTATAAAATTCCAGAATAACTGTTACAACATTCAGTTTTCCTACTTATTCACACCACAAACTGCCTAAAAACTTAATAACTGCTCCTAACTGCCACAAATATTTGTCTAAAAACATAATAACTGCTCCTAACTGCCACAAATATTTGTCCAAAAACATAATAACTGCTCCTAACTGCCACACATATAATTAAATAACATACTACTGAATTAAGTAGAAAAGGAGAGCTAAAAAGAAAGGAGGAGCGAAAAAGAAAGAGATGAAAAGAGAAGGAGTTGAAAAGGAGAAGAATTAGGGAGAGAGAAAAAGAAAGAGTGAAAAAGAGAAGAAGTTGAAAAGGAGAGGAAACTGGGAGAGAGAAAAATTAAGAGAGAAAAAGAAAGAGTGAAAAAAGAAGGAGTAGAAAAGGAGAGGTTATGGGAAGGGAGAAAAGAAAGAGAGAATAAAGAAGGAGTTGAAAAGGAGAGGAGAAGAGAAGAAAAGAAAGAGTGAAAACAGAAGGAGTTGAAAAGGAGAAGAAAAAGTCAGTATCAGACTTAGGGGGAGAGATTGGTGTGAGGGGGAGTAATTCAAGTCTTCGAGTTATAAACTACCAAAATAAGTTAAGGTTTTGTCATCATCAAAAAGGGGAAGATTGTTGGAACCAAGTTGTTATAAGTACTTAGGATTTTGATGTTTACAAAAGCACTCCATGTAATCTTATTTTGAACCTTGAATTATGAAATCAAATGCCACCAGAAGCTGAAGTAATCAAAAGCAGAAAATCAAAGGGTTCCAGAGATTGAATCCTGAAGGTACCAGAAGATACTCCAAGATGTCAAAACATCACCAGAAGATATCTTTGCTGGCCCAGATCAGAAGGAAGCAAAGTCAAAAGGAGACCTGGTCCAGACCAGAAGGAAGTCTGCCAGAGGGATACTTGATCCTGACCAAAAGGAATCAAATGTCAAATTTATTCCAGAAGTTATTCTGACCAGAAGATGGCCTAACAGTGAAATAATAAACAGCCCAGACTTGATCCAGACTTAATCAGAGGATAAGTTAATGGGTCCAGGACAAGAGAATCAATCCAGATTTGACCCAGACCAGAAGATAGCATGGTTCAGGGTATGAAACTAAGTCCAGACCAGAAGAAATGATTTCCAAAATTGATCCAGACCTGATCCAAAATCAAAGGTAAAATGTCCAGACTGAAATATTATTTGTCCAGAGTTAATTTCAGTTCAATCCAGACCAAGTCCAGAATTGGTCCAGATCAGAGGAAAGATATTCAGATCTATGGTTCATATTTAAGTATTTGGCCTAGTGTTGGCCGAGATCAGAAGATCAGACCATGGCCCAGTGTTGGCCGAAATCAGAATGACAGAAAGTGTGGTCCAACATTAGCCGAGATCAGAGGATCACAACAGATCAGACCATGGCCCAATGTTGCCCGAGATCAGGAGATCAGAAAGTGTGGTCCAGGGTTGGCCGAAATCAGAGGATCACAACAGATCACTTAGTATGGTCCAGATGTGGACTAGCGCAGAAGATCAAACGGTCCAGATTTAATCATGAGGATTAACGGTGGAGATTTAATTAAATTTGATCAAAGTATTAAAAAGATTTGTTACAAAAATAAAGTGAAGTCGTATGGAAGATCAGGAGCTGTTGGCGGGAAAAAACTAAAGACATGGTTGACCAGTTATTTTTGAAAGAAAATCTGAAGCATAAAAAAGATTTGTTTTTTATTTAAGTGAAGCCCGATTGGTCAAGATATTTTTGCAAGAGAATCCAGCAAGATACAGCTCGAAATTAAGCTTGGAAGAGACCCTAATTCGCATCTATAAAAGGAGGCTCAAGGCAGTATACTTAGTATCGAAAATCACAAAAGAGTCATACACTTCCAAAGCAAACACTCAAGTTTTCAGTGAGGTTAATTGTGAGTTTCAGCTTTCAAGAAGCAAGCACTCGTGTTATTTTCTTTCCCTTGTGTTAGATCTAAGTTGTTGAAGTAGAGTCTACAATCTGAGGGAGTCAGAAGGGGTAGCAGATTACTTGGCAATTAGATTCAAGGCGTTGTAATTCCTTCTACAATATGGGGTTGTCAGATTGGCAGGAGAAGACTTGACTTAGGAAGTCAAGGTGCTGTATTCCTCAAGAGTCTAAGATTGTTAGACTGTTTGAGAAGACTGACTTGGAGGGTCAGTGGAACTGTTGTAATTCAAATGTTTGAATTAGTGAAATCCTTCAAGGTGAAGGGACTGGACGTAGCCTCGTTAACGGTGAACCAGTATAAAAATTATGTGTTTTATTTTTACTTTATATCTGCTGCTAACTCTGTTTTTATTCATACATCAAGTTTTGTTTTAAAAGTGTAAAAACAGGAAAAGTATTTAAGTTAGTCAAACACAATTCAACCCCCCTTCTCGTGTTTGCAGCTTCAAATCTTGGATAGCTATAAGAGAGAAGACATGTTGAAAAATATATACTGAAATTGAATTGGATTGTGTTTCATGGGATAATTTGATGCCTTTAAATAGAGAGAAAAAAAGGGTAGTTAGGGGTATTGTCGGAATTATGAAAAAGTAGCCATCGGGAGCCAAAGTTCAACAACTTCTACTTTTCACATATTTCTATTGCTTTTTGGTTTTGTTTTCCCGTACAAATTCTACTTTTAGTAATAATTAATTGAATATGTTATACGCTTAGCTTTTGTTTTTTGGTACAATATGTATACGCTTTTTAACTATCAACATCTAAGTTGTTATATTGTGATTGTTATGCATGTCCTTTGACTTTCAATCTACGTAAATTATTTGACTTGACAAGTAGTAGCAATATTATAGACGCCAAAGACAAAACGCGTTAATATAATTTTCTTATTACGTGTGTTTTGTGGAGGCTGGCTAATTGTATTGGATTTGGTTGTCAACGAGAACGATATTAGCACATAGGTTGAAATTCTTCAATTGGCGACTGGATAATTGTCCGAATGGTTTCGGACACGATAAAAAAAATATCAAGGTCTAGCCTTGTGTGTTACCTCTAAATGATTTAATTTTATGTTTGAGTAGACATTTGTGAAAGTTTAGTAGATTTATTAGTTTACTCAAATGTCAATTCACTATAAGAAAATTTCAGTTTTGCGACACTTGGCTTGCGACGGTTCCTGAACAACCGCCCTTATCACAACATTGCGACGGTTCTTGGGGCGGTTTTTGTCAACCGCCGCCGCCCTTATGTCGAATTGCGACGGTACGCGCGACCTTTTTTGACAACCGTCGCCGTTTTTCTAATTTTCGCATCCCGCTCCAAAACCTCCCTCAATTCCCAAACGTGTTTCATAATCCTCCAAAACCTGTTTCATTTTCGTTTTCCCCAAAATTGCGACCAAACCTTCCATCCTCCATCTCAGGTTCCTCCCCATTCACGACTACCCTCCATCACTACAAGAAAAAAAAAATTGCGGCGGTTACAACCGCCTACAATGGTAGATTGCGACGGTTCGTCAACTGTCGCAAATTCGTGCGTCACGAGGCATTTTTGCGATGGTTCTGAAAACCTTCGTTTCAACCGTCGCCAACTTTGCGACGGTTCCTAACTTTGCGTCGGTTCAAACCGTTGCAAAACACGTTCAAATTTTTTTTTTGAAGCATCGCGACAGTTATCAACCGTCGCAATCCTAATAATTTAAATTAAAAAATTGTTATACAATTTTTTTTGATTTTTTATTAATTAAAATAAAAAATATTTATAAATTAATATCATCCACATAATTTAAATAAACAATTAAATAACTATTGTAGCTAAATTCAATTTATATAATTTTTTCGAAATAAATAACACAAATTCATACATTGAACTTAACTAAAATAATAAATAAAGTAGTTTAAATATTCAAAACATTAGTGGAGTGACTAAACATACAAAACAACTCTATGAAAGATAAAAGTTTATCAAAATATTTAATCAGTCCCTAATGATGCTGCTCCACGATCATCAGGTTGGTGGCTAGAAACAGATGAACGTCTACCATCTATTAGCGATTCTATGTCTGTTGCCTTGAAAAAAATTACATTAATCACAATGAATCTTGATAAACATTATCAAATACTAATTAACTAAATTTCTCATATAGCAAACATTTATTGGTACACAATTGATATTTTTAACCAAAGATAAACATGTTTTAAGTAGTTTATGAATGTGTTATGAGAAAATTGTGGCATATCAATCGACATTTGTGTCAAATTTTTGAAAATAGTTTAGTCCTTTAACACACAATCCTTTTTAATTTGGCTATCACCATCTATTATTTGACAATAAACCATTCAGATAAAATCAAACTTTCGATTGATTCGGGCACGAGGAATCCTATGGAGGCATTTCGATAAACAACTAAACTAAATACTTATTTGAAACAAAGAGTAGTAACAGCAACAACCTGAAGATCCATGATACCTTTGGAATCCCAGTTGCGAACCATACTTTATAGCCATAATTTAAGGTGTAAAATTGCTTATACTTGATAAAGTATAAAGATAAATTATAACAACTCTCAGAGGAAGGAACTCCTACTAAACTAGAAGAGAAAACATTTAATTTAAGTACTTCTCTTAATCAAGAGTCTATCATAGCCTCCAGTTCCTAGCTTGACAACAGGTACATTGGTTACAACTTGCTTTGATGTTAGAAATATATAGCAAATGAAATTCATAAAATGACCGGTATATAAAAAAAAAAAAAAGATACGTCGTGTATTTGAATTCTATTTTTAATAATAATTTCAAAGTTGAATGCAGACCAGTATATTTAAATTACAGAAATACTACCAACTTATTGATTTAATACAAAATTTAATATAATAATAATATTAATATTTTTATATTTAATTAAATAGATCTAATTGATTAGATATGACAATGAATATCTACCGGGACGGATCCAGAGCTATGTTAGACGGGTCCAAAAAGTTTAATCCTTCATAATAAATTTTAAATTAAAGAATAATTGTAGTTTTTTCGCATAAAGAATAATAGTTGCAGTTAAATATGTATTTAGTCCTTATAAAATATCGACAAAAATTCACACTATTAATCCATAATTTTGAAAACATTATTAAAATTGATACTTTGAGTACCTCAAATAGTCCCTATAAAAAATGAAGCAGAGACTAAAAATAAATAAAATTATTTAAAAGACTAAACTTAAAGTATCGTAATTTAAAAGTTTAAAAAGACTAAAAATATATTTAAACTTAATATTTATATTATTGTATAATATATACTTATGAAATTATTTTTGAGTAACTAAAAATATATTTAACCTATAATATATATATATATATATAATTACAATATTACTGTATAGTATTTATATTTAAAGGATGTGTGTATATAATATGAATTGAAATCATGGGAGGCAGCGGCAAGCACCCATGCTTGCCACCCTCCCAATCCATCCTTAATTATAACAAATCATAAGAGACAAATTTATTTGACATTTTCTTAAGTGTGGACATGATAAGATCCAAAGACTCTTAGAACATCATTTGATCATATCAATCGTTTGATAAGATAAGGCTAAAGAACGACATCGGGTGATAATATTCAAATACTCTTAGTGTTGGAACTAAGATGCTTTTGAAGATGATAATAAAAGATATTTTGTGGGAATAATTTAATGTACTAATATTGTAAGTGTGTAGAAAAATAGAACAAACAAGTACATTTCATACCTAGACTCTAAACAGAGGAAACGAAAGTACAGGGAAAACAAACGAAATAGAAGTAATAGAGGAAATAGAAGTAATAAAAGAAACATAAGTAACATAGGAACATGAAGTAACATAGAAAATAGAAGTATCAAAGGAAAAAAAGTAACAGAGCGAAAAAAGATAAAACACGGAAGTCAGAAGAAACGAAACAGAAGAACTAACCAACACGCACTTTGAATGTGCATCCTCCGTTGGCACCGATAAACATTCACTCTAATATTACTGATTAGCATTCATTTTGATGTTACTGATAAAATTCACTTTGAAGTTCTTGATAAAGATGCCTCTGAAGTTTCTGATGCATTTGAGTCTGATAAACACAACATGGTTTGTTGCCTCAGATTCTTACATATGCACCATATCATCTCACTCTGAACATCAAGCTTTGGTGAAAGACTCTAGAAAAAGTCAATGGTCCAAGATGTATCCTCTGATGGTGTACCCTCTGGTCATATATCTTCTAGTCTAAAGAAAAATTCGAAGATATATTTTACTAAGGCTAATTGGTCCAAGGGTTGTGTTCCCTCCAGAAAAGTCTTGGAAATATCTAGACAAAGTCTCACAACCCACTACTAGAAAAACTCATTTTAGATGTCATATTTAGCGTCGGCCCCTGACTCCGACGTTAAATAAAATAAGACAGACGCTAGTTTATTTTTTAATTTATTTTTTTAATTTTAATAGTTAGCGTTGGATGGGCCGACGCTACGTCTAGATGCCGGTAACTCCGGTATCGAAGTGCAAATTGAGGCTTTTGAAGCTAGAGCGAGTGAAGGATTATCTGTTAATGGAGGAAGAGTTTGTTGCTTATCAAGAGCAGTTGAAACCTCAGGAGGAAAAGGCTGAAGAAGATAGATCTAAGGTTGATGATTTAAGAATGTTCATTTATATGTGATGGCATTTGCAGGAAATTGCACTGCTAAGTCAATTGTGGCATCCAAACATAGTCCAATATTATGGGTCTCAAACGGTACTTATTGAGTTATTGTTTTCATTCAGTGAATGATTTCACTTTCAAGTTTGCTCGCTTACAATCAAGATTTAAAATTTCAGACTGTGTTAACTGCATTATAAAATTCTATACCTAATAGGTAGATGACAAACTTTATATATACTTGGAATATGTCTCTGGTGGCTCAATCTATAAACTGCTTCAAGAATATGGCCAATTAGGTGAAATTGCAATTCATAATTACACTCGGCAAATTCTTTCAAGACTTGCAGGACTTGCAATTTTAAACATCTATTTAAGCTAATACTTGGAGTTTATTTTGTTAACAATTGTTATACTATTTCTTTTTGGTCTGACCATCTCTTTTTAATAGGAAATTTTCATTATGATTCTATTTTTTTTTAAATATGCAGATAACGTCTCTTTATGGTGGCCCTCTAGAATTTCTTTTAGTGATCAAAAGCACAAAGGATCCTGCTTACCATGCTATATCACGACAAATGTCAGAATTTTAGGTATAAAATAAGTCCACATTTTCCCTCCAATTCCACAATCAGAATTTTAATTATTTGCTATTAAGTTTGGCAACCTTCAACCCATTTTAGTTTGGTTTTAGCCCGTTACCCCGTTGGAACAAGTGAAACTTCTGCGTCAAATTCTTGGATTGTATTTTATAAACTTGTCAACATCTCACTAATTTGGTTGAATGCTTGATATATGCAGGATGATGTTGATGCTAAGGTTGTTGTAGCTGGTTTATCAACAACGTGCAGTCAAAAAATTCATAATCAAATGGTATGGAATTTTACTGACATATTTTGATAGTCCTTTCAAATGCCAAGCACATATTTATTGACTAGTTCCTTACATTTATTTGAAGTCAATCTAAATCTAAATTGAAATTCGAGTTGGTCTTAGTTGTTTCATTAACTAGTGGTTAGACATAATTTTATTTCTTGATTTCCTTGCAATAACACTTGCTAGTTAAATACATGTGTGAAGGATCTGTATTAACCTTTTGATAATTTACTTTTATTTCGACGCTAATAGTTTGTTGACTTTTTCTTTGTTGACTTTAGCGTCGGAGTGACCGACACTACATTACAAAGAACGTTGAATTTAAATTGACTTAAGCGTCGGCTTCATCCGACGCTAACTATTTTGTTGACTTTAAAATGTCGACTTTAGCGTTGGCCATCCGACGCAAACAATTTTTTTTATGACGTAACAACATACTTAATTAGCGTTGGATGTTCTATTTTAGTTTCTAGCATCGACTTAGCGTGGGCCTGACCGATGCTAATATAGTGTCGGATGGTATTTGACCGACGTTATGCAATAGCTTCGACCATTTTAGCCTGGGTCCGATGCTAAATCCCTATTAGCGTCGGCTTTGGGCCTGTTAGCGTGGGCTTTTGGCCAATGCTAAATCCTGTTTTTCTAGTAGTGACCGACAACATAAATGGTTTTTAATTGACAAGAAATATTTGGCTAACTGTTTTTAATTGACAAGAAACGGTTTGCAAAAAGACTTCACAACCAACAAAAGCTTATTTAATACACCAGAAGGACGAATGCGAAAATCATTAAATATTTTATATTTTAAATTGAATTAACAATATTAATCACAAGGAAGGGTGGGTTTGAATTGTGATCCCTTTTTAAAATGTTAATTCCTAATTTAAATTTAGATTAGCTCAAGATAAATCTTGGTTACAAACAAAAAGTCCATAATGTTCTTGGTAAGTTAAATATGGATAAAGCAAATTATTTCTAGGTGATATGTGATTAGTGAGTGAAAATTAAATAAGGATAAGGATAAGAATATCACACAATGATGTATCCTGGTTCACCCAAGGTGAGCTACATCCAATCCTCACAACCTGTGAATTTTTTCACTAATTTGCTTGGCACAAGAATGTTCTTGCTTTTGCACTATCTTTCTTGATCAGTTACAGAATTCACCTTTCAACCTTGAAAGGATTTTTACAGTTACCTTTCAGTCCAGAAAGGATTTTTACAAGTTATCTTTTAACAACTAAAATGATTTTTATAATATACTTAAACTATCTCAACAGATAGATTTGAGTTTCAAATGATGTGTATGATAAATGATTTTAGGATTAGAATCGGCTCAACAGTTGTTTGAGTTTGATTATCAACAATAACCCAATAAAGAGATCCTTGAATATAATAAGATAGAGCTGGAGTTTTGCTTAAGCGAAGAGTTTTGTTGCTTGAGTATGATTGTTTGAGTATTGGAATGATTGTGCTATAAAATCTTATTATTGTCTTCACCTTGATGTTCCTTTTATAGATAAGGAGCATGTCAGAAAAGGCTCATTATAGCCATTATTAATCTTGAGTAAAACATTTGTTCATAGTGAGATCTAATAGGCATGTGTGTTATTCAATCCAGAACATTTTTCTTCGAAACCAAAACATTCTTGGTTTTGTGTTGTATGGAAAACATGGGTGAGTGATTGACTATTGTTTTCACCTTGATGTTCCTTTTATAGATAAGGAAAAGGTCAGAAAAGGCTCATTATAGCCATGACTAATCTTGAGTAAAATGTTTTTTCATAGTGAGATCTAATAGGCATGTGTGCTATTCAATCCAGAACGTTCTTCTTCGAAACCAAAACGTTCTTGGTTTTGTGTTGTATAGAAAACATAGGTGAGTGATTGAGTAGCTGTGAGTGATTGACTATTGTCTTCACCTTGATGTTCCATTTATAGATAAGGAGAAGGTCAAAAAAGGTTCATTATAGCCATTACTAATCTTAAGTAAAATGTTTGTTCATAGGTGAGATCTAATAGGCATGTGTGCTATTCAATCCAGAACGTTCTTCTTCGAAACCAAAACGTTCTTGGTTTTGTGTTGTATGGAAAACATGGGTGACTGATTGAGTAGCTGTTTACTATCAGTCATTTGGCTCATTCAACTAATTCTTTTATCTTGGGTGACTGATTGAGTAGAAGTTTTTAGTATTCTTGATATTCTTTTATCTTGAGGTTTAGACTAAGGAGAATGATTTGTTTTAATTATATCCTTAAAATAGAATAACCAGATTGATCTTTTTATAAAACCAAACTATTTCTTTGATAAACCAGAATGATTCTTGATAAACCAGAATTATCCTTCATAAACTAGAATGATCCTTGATAAACCAAAATGATCTTTGATAAACCTTAATGATCGTTGATATCAATCTCCAGTTTAATTAAGACATGATGTTCTTGATTTATTTCATGGTGAGATCTTTGATTGTTGTATGAATGTATTTGATCACCTATCTTTGAATAAATCACTCAAAACACAAGATTAATAGCAACATAATTAGAATCATGATTAGTGATTAACTAACTTGTTTGTTTATCTTCAAGACACTTGATTTGGGATTTTGTCTCAACATATATATGGTATTACTTGAGTGCCAATGCCCTTTCGTACTAATGTTTATTGAAAACCATATTATATGTGACAATACATTTATTTCTTCAAGGACTGTTTAAAATCTACTTAATCGTTGACAAAACTATGGATTTGGATTTGATTAAATATACAATCTCTCAAGAAACTAGAAAAATATTTTGTACATAAAGAATCACAAAGACTTTAAAAAATTTCTCATATATGAAAGTGTGGTGAATCAGTCTAGTTCCAAAAGCAACTGAGAGCCAATGAACGAACCGTAAAACACATTCTTTTCTTAAGAAAGTTTTTCATTCACTGCATTTGAATTTAATCTTTTTATTTCACATTGATAGCATTACCTTTGTAATTTATAATTTGATTTGAAAAGTGTATTTCGCCTAATTGTAGCTGTTTTCCTCAAGGGCTTAACGAATTTAAGTTGAAAATTGAGAAGACTAAGTATTGTCAATGATTTTTTAAATAATTTTGAAAGTAAACAAATTAATAATTGTATTGCAGCAAAAAGTACAAAGATGATGATATTCAAATATTAATATGTGGATGTATGTTGTTGTTAGTGTTGTATGATTCTAATAAATATTTGATTGATATATTTATGTATAACTAATTATGCTATAAGATCTATTTTGGTTTTGGTTTGGTATGCACTTTTTCAATAAATGTAATTTTTATCTTTTATATTGAAGATTATCTACATTTGATTATATATATATATATATATATATATATATATTATAAAAAAAATATCAAACTCATGACCCGTACGAGGCACTAAAAATGTGAGGAACAACCTTACTCTAAATCTAACGTACACTAGGTTATACTGTTATATACATGATAGTTTACCTGTTCGACCATACCCTTAAGCGCCATAGACATAAGTTCGCAAATGTAACAACACTTTTTGCTTATCGAATTGTAACTTTTTCTTCTTATAAAAATGTTAGAATCATACAACCCCCTTCAACTAATTCATAAGAACGACACTTTATAAAAAAAGATGTCTTTTTGAAAGTTCTCGTAGTAGACTGTGGGGACATTTGAGAGGCTCGTGCTTGCAAGGTAAATGTTTCCGTTATTGTTGTCTACGTCGTCAGAAACCTAATGTATCACAAATCGGAAGTAGCAATGTCGATTTACAAGAAAGGAGGGTTTGAATTGTAAATTTGTCCTTTTAAAATTCCTGTTAAAAACTTAAGAAAATAACTCAAGATTGATCTTGGTTGTAAAAACACAAAACGGATAACGTTTTTGGTTTTCACCATAAAACAGAGAACGTTCTTGGTTAGTTAAAATCAACAGTTCAGTTTAACTATTTAACTTAATAATTAAAAGACTGAAAGTAAATAGAGATAAGGGAAGAGATATCACACACAGATATATCCTGGTTCACCCAACGCGTGCTACGTCCAGTTCTCACAACGGTGAGATTTTTCACTAAGTGTTCAAAACAAAGAACCTTCTTGGTTTTACAGCACCTAGCTCAGATCAACCTTGATCTGTTACAAACTTCAATCATTTCCACCCAGAAAGGAATTCAATCAAATCACCTATTAACCTTGATAGGATTTTACACTTCACCTTTTAACCTTAAAAGGATTTTCTAAACAAACTACTCAAGCTATAAACACCTCTTATAGCCTTGAGTTTACACATTAATGATGTAGAGCGTTTTTAAAGAATCTGATTAAATATCAACTATTGTTTGAGGTTTAGATTCGTTACAAGAGATTTCAGTAAGCTAATAACAATGAATTCGTGAATGAATGTTACTGATTTCTTGTGAGACTTTTCAAGTATGAATGTGAGTGATTGATGATATATCTTGGCACTTGAATGTCTTTGATTTTGGACAGAATCAGAGTATGCTCAACTCGTGTTTAAGATTAGATTCTTGACAAAAGAATTTAGTAGAATGATTGTGATATGAAGAAGGAAAACATAACTGAATCTTTTGTTTGTGATTGAGAAGCTTTCAAGTATATAGATGTATGTAAGTGATGTATTGCTTTGTACTTTAAGCTCTGATTTTTCCTTGAGCATTGGCCTTCCTTTTATAGACTTGAGAACAGTAAATGAAAGTCAATAGAGTCGTTGGAAATGCTTTTTCCAGGCTTGACCAAAGCCAATTTTTCTGATTAAAAATAATATAGCTTTTGACTACTTTTAAGTTTTGTTTTGACTGAGCTGAAATCCTTTGTTCTTGGTCAGATTCTTTTTTCATACTTTGATTTTTGCCTCTGTTGGTATCCTCTTATTTTTGCCTCTTATGGTATCCTCTGATGATATCCTCTAATGATATCCTCTGATGGTATCCTCTGATGATATCCTTTGATGATATCCTCTGATGGTATCCTCTAATGATATCCTCTAATGATATTCTCTGATGGTATCCTCTTATGATATCCTCTGATGGTATCCTCTGATGTTTATATACTTCAAGATCGTTCAACGTTCTTGGCAGTCAAGCTGGAGAAGGATGTAATAAGGCTGGAGAATAATGTTCAGTATGCTGGAGAATGATTGTATCATTTTGGACTGATGTTATCATACTGGAGGATGATGTTTGATCATTCTGCAGATAGTTGTTAATCATGCTAGAGAAAGATGTTTGCTGCTGGAGATTGTTTATCAATCTGGAGACTAATGATACACTGCTAGAGAATAATGTTAATGGATCCCATTTCCTTTTCCTTTGTGATTTGAATGACTTCTTTGATTAGAATGGACCCCATTTGTTCTTTGTCATGTAGTGATAATATTGATGTAAATTCCAGAGGCAATATCTTCTTTCAATTGATGGAGATTGATTAATCTTTATGCTGTGATGACCATATTTGAACCTGGAGAACATTCTTCATTTTCCTGATTTCTATCAAGAACGTTCCCTGTTCGGTTTTTGTAATTTTGCTTCTTTCAAATGATCTTGCTTTTGATTTATAGCATAGTTTGATCATTGATTTGTTGTATGAATGTATTTGATCATCTTTCTTCATTAAGATGTTATCTTGAAGATGTAATAATCATTCTAATGAATGATTTTATATATGATATGTTCCTTTTCAGATTATTTCATTATTGAGTGGATACTTGTGCATTTTGATGAAGTGAATGGATTCTTGCTTGTTCACTTATGCATTAATGTTCCTTAAACAAAACTTAAGTGAAATCATTAGTAGACCACCATTCATAAAACTTAATCATTTATTTCATAAAGTTTGTTGTCATTAAAACATATATCAAAAAGATTTTTTCTTCAACAATCTCCCTCTTTTTGATGATGACAAACCTTTTGAATAAACCATAAGTTTTATGGATGGATATAAATAAAATGCAAGAATGTTTATAGATATGTAATTAAACTCCCCCTAAACACATGCAAGAGTTTAATTCTTAATATTCTAATTAAACTCCCCCTAAACATATGCAAGAGGTTAATTGTTGACATTCTTTATTAATTACTTTTCATCCTATATCCATCTATATTTCTCTCCCCGTTTTGGCATCTATCAAAAAGGTTGGGGAATAGACATAGAAGTAAAAAAAAATGGAGTAATAGCATAAGTGCATTGCACATAGAAATCATGTGGTTGACCAATGCATTCATATATCAAACTAGTCAAGTTTGCATTTAGCATGAATGAACATAACATGTATGATGATCATATCATTGTAGTCAATATTGCAATCAAGATATGGATAATGATAACAACAATGATATGACATAATTATATGTAAGCATTTTAACGCACTTTGAAAAATAGTCAATGAATATATATTCTTCTCATTTTTTAGAAAGAAAACAATGAGTAAACTTTAGTTTCGAGAAGAATAATATTTTCTAAAAACTTCCCCTGAATTAATTTTTTAAATAATTCAAAGTTCCATAAAACAAGGAAAATGTCACTTTGCTCTTTGTCCTCTTTCACAAGAGATCACCTTTCAATTTGAACATGATCAAGCTTATTGTTAGAAATAGATCCATTTTTCATTTTTATAACTAGAGAGAATGAGCGCATACAAGGAAGCGAAATAAAATGAATGTTATATCATGTCAAATATAATTTATCTCTTTAGAAAACATTCTTATGCTAAAAATGTTTGTATTTTTCAAAAACTAATTTTTAAATGGATGATAAAAAATATGCCAAAGGATTTGCTCACATTAAAGAAATGTTTTTCCCAAAGTTTTTTGCAAACACACAAATAAACAATAAGGCATATGTTCACGCTTAATATCATGCGGCTTTTTGATTGTTGCTATTTTTATGCTTAAAATAAATTTAAACACTTGGGATCAATTTTCACAAAAGAAATAAGCAACAAATAAGACTCATTTGCGAAGGCAAATATTAATATGCTTCAAAATGTTCACATATCAATTTTTTTGACTTTCATGGCATAATTTTTTTGGAATAGTTTTGAGTTTTAAAGCCACACGAGACATGTAAGACCCTTAAATTTAAAAATTAAATTATGGATTTAATATTAAGTGTATTTTGAGGATATTTGTAAAATATTTAATATATGTATATTTTGTGTAAATATATATATAAATATTTATTTTGGAGGTTGAATTAAAATTATTGGATGAAGGATAAATTAATTTAATTACGAGTAATTAAATTATCGGGCAGTTAATTAAGAGGGTATCTGTTAATTACGACGAGAGTGGTTAAGTACATGATGATCAATCAATAGTATAATATTGATGTGTTGGGTGGGTGGCACCTATGTGTCTATATATAGAGGGGAGAGGCCAGAACAGAAAGGAAAAACAAACACATTTCCCTCCTTCCTTACTGCATGAAACAGTACCCTTCTTCTTCTTCTCCCCATTCTGTTTTCTGTAAGTAGAAAAAAAAAGTGTTGCTCAAAATTGAGATTACTTGGAAATCCGAGCACCGAACCACCAAGTGCCCAGAACAAAAGTTGTTCCTCTCCTCATTACGGAGCTAGAGAACCCACTTTGGTAGCGGCAAACGCAAACAGAAACTTCGCCGACTTTTATCGCGGAAACGTGAACGGGAGCAGAAACGTAACAGAGGTAAGGGGCACTTTCCACTTTTTAGTTTCATTTTAGAGCTGTAAATGCATGATTGATGTGCGGTTATATTTGAGTTTCTGGTTTGAAAAACGAAACTTTTGTGCATGTTGTTATACAATGCGAAAAATGCATTTTGTTGATGTTTTTGATGATTATGTGATGTTTGCTGCTTTGGCTGATACAACATTGCTGTTTTGGTTGTGTGGGAATACTGGAAAATGTTTTGCATGTTGTTTTGGTTGTGTAAGAATACTGGAAAATACTTTGCATGTTGTTTGGGAATGGTCAAAATGCAAACGTTTGAAAATGCTTGTTCTGTTTGTGGTTGATTTTCTGTTTTGGTGAATAAAGAAAACTGTGATGTTATTCTGATGTTGGTGATTTTGTTTCTTGTTATGTTGATAACAATCTGTTGTTGATGAAAAATGTTCTGAGTTTTGTGGTTAAAGAAAAACAGTGAGGTTATTCTGGTGGTGATGATTCTGCTTTCTGATTGTGTTGTCAAAAATCTATTGTTGATTATGTTGATGGTGATTTTTAAAGGAGAAGGATTTAAATGGGTGAAGGTGTTTCGGGAAAATCTGTTGATGATGAAAAATGTTGAGTTTTGTGGTTTCAAACGAATGGTGATTTTGTTCTGGTGTTGTGTTAGTTTTTCAAAGGATGCTGATTATTTCACTATTTTAGCTTCTGTATTCGAATACAAGGGAGCTGTATTCGAATATAGATTCATTTTTTCTTTTCAGAAAATCAAGTTTTAAACATTGTTTCATGAACTTAAAGAGTTGGGAAATATTGGGAAGGCTTGTGATAAATTAAAATGGAGTTCCTGAGATAGTTTTGAAGTGGTGATGATGAGGTTCTTGAGGTCTTTATTGATGTTGTGAAAAATGCTGATTTTTGCACTATTTTAGCTTATGTATTCGAATACAAGGAAGCTGTATTCGAATATAGAGTATTGATTTTGCACTGTTTTAGCTTTTGTATTCGAATACAAGGAAGCTGTATTCGAATACATATTCTTTTTTTTCAGAAATCTCAGTTTTAAACATGTGTTTATGAACTTTAAGAATTAGGGAAACATTGGGAAGACTTGTGATAAATAAAAATGGAGTTTTTGAGATAGTGTGAAGTGGTAATGATGAGGTGCTTGAATATTTTTGTTGATGTGATGATAATGAAATTATTTGGGTTGAGATTGCACCATGGTCATGTTGGCCATTAAAGTCTAATGGTGTGTGAGCGACTGCACGTGTGCTGGTCTGTGAGCGACTGCACCTTGGTAATTCCAAGAAGTTGAGTACATGAGCATATACATATTGCATCGGGGTGGTTGACCGGTGAATTATGATTGAATATGATGTTGACGGGTGAAAATCGATGTGTGTAAGTACCTTATCAAATTTTGAATTTTCTGATGAATTGGTGTGATTGTTGAATTGATATTTGTACTTACAACTTGGTTTTTATATTAAATTGGTTGTTGTTTGAAAAGGTATACATGTCATGAAATTTCAAAATGAGCATTCTTATTTATCATCATTGTTACATAACATGCCATGAATATGCTGGTTATTATTGACATAAATGCTATGTGGTATTTGTTAATTTCGGTTGGTGACCCTTTACTATTATTGTGGAAAATTGGGCTTTGCCCTCAGATGCCCCCCAAACCCATATCACCAGTGGGTCCTCAGGCGACGGAAACATCGCTCGATTTCATTGATCGTCTCCTGCCTACTTCTTGGGTATACGACCCCGTCTCAAGCAGGGCGACGTTCACGGGGAGACTGGCGAGGACCTGCCGGACTAACGGGGTGGTGGACTATGTGGAGCACACCCATACGAGGATTGACTTTCCTGTACCTTCCAAATTGGTATTGGAGGCGCACGAAGTTTTTGAGGACGCGGAGGAGCCGACGGGAGAGGTTGAGACGGAGGCCACGGTAGGTGTGGTGACTCCTAACCCAGTGACTGGAGGAGTTGTACATGAGACTGAGGTGGAAGAGGAGAATCAAAGACCGACGCTAGTAGCAAATGATGTTCCGGGTCCATCTAGGACATCCGATGACTGTTTTGAGATTCCGGCACCGCCGAAGCGACCCTGATTGTATATTGATCTGAATTCGGAGGAGACTGATCCTTCCTTATATGATGAGGAGGAGGACGTTACGTCGAGGCGAGCTGCGGAGTCAGACGAGACTTGCATAGGCTGCGGAGGGAATCCTTGCTACTGTAGCTTTAGTGCATGATTAATTTAGACTTTTTGTATAGGGTCTTGATTTCGGTGGATGTAATTATTTATTTTGGGAATTATTGTATAACTTTTCCCCTTATCTCTTCTGCACTCTAATACTGTTTAGTGGGCCACAGGTCGGGTGTTCTTTTTGAGATGATATGACACTATCTTTTTGAAATGTATTAATGTTTATTATTAATTCCCAAAGTTAAGTACTTAGTGATATTATGAAGAAATTATTTAACTACGTTCATCGATTGAATTACGACGTACTATTTTATGAAATGACTTCATGAAATAATTTTTTTTTATTCTTTTGAATTAATTTGAAGATTCAGTTATTTATTTTGGTTTAAAAAAAAATCCTTTTACTTATTTATTTCGGTTGAAAAAAAAATACACTTGCGCGGTGTTTTAAACTCGGGGTGTTACAATTGTCGTATCAGAGCATTTGGTTAAAGTTTTGGATTAAAGCTCTGGTTAAATTATTGGTTTTGAGTCATTATTTGATCATGCATAAGAGCAAGTAGTTAAAGTGTCAAGTCTTGTGTAAGTTTTGGTGTGACTGAAGTGATGATGGTTTTGTAGGAAACAATGCCTCCAAGGAGAGACGACACTGCAAGAGCCAACGTCAGCCGGGAGGATAGGATGGCTGAAGCTATGAATAACATGGCTACGTTTGTTGCTGCACAGGCGGCTGCGAAGACTCAACGTGATCTAGAGAAGAGAGAAAGAGAGATTCGTGCTGCTAAATCAAAAGGACTAGAGGATTTTCGTTGTCATAATCCTCCAAAGTTCAAGGGTGATGAGGGTCCAGAAAGAGCGGACCAATGGATTCAGGAGATGGAGAAAATCTTTGAAATGATTAATTGTCAGGCAGCGGTAAGGGTCAACTATGCTACATATCTGCTGATAGGGGATGCAGAGTATTGGTGGAGGAGTACAAGGCTACTGATGGGATCAGCTAATGAGGAGGTGAACTAGGAGTCGTTCAAAAAGAAGTTTTTAGACAAATACTTCCCGATGAGTACTAGAACTAAGTTGGGTGATGATTTCCTGAAATTACACCAAGGAAACATGACGGTGGGTGAATATGCAGCTAAGTTTGAATCCTTGTCAAGGCATTTCAGATTTTTTTTGGGAAGAAGTTGATGAACAGTTTATGTGCCATTGTTTCCAAAATGGACTGAAATATGAGATTCAAGACTCCGTTTTACCCTTGGGAATTCAACGTTTCCAAGCATTAGTGGAGAAGTGTAGAGAAGTTGAGGATATGAAGAATAGGAGGGACAACAGAGGAGGGAACCTTAATTCAGGAGGACCTAGTCGGATGCACTATCCGAATAATAAAGGGAAGCAGGTTGCTAAGCCATATAACCGACCACAGTACAATAATAGAGGCCAGAATCGGCCGGGAAACCAGAATTTTGGGCGACAATTGGGACAAGGAGTCCGATGTGGGAAAGAGGGACATATTGCTACTGCTTGTACCACAAAGGATCCTATATGTTTCAATTGCCAGAACCCAAGACACGTTGCAAGGGATTTCCGGGTTCCGAAGGTGGAACCAACAGTGAATGCAACTAGGGCTACTCGTCCTATTGCTAGGGGATGCGTCTATCACATGGGTGCTGAAGCTGGGAGTCAAGCTCCTAATTTAATCCAGCAAGATTGCGAGATTGCATGTAACACACTAACTGGACTTTTTGATTCGGGGGCAACCCATTCTTTCATTGTTATGGATTGTGTGCATCGTTTGAAGTTATCTATGTCTGCTTTGCCTTTTGATTTGGTTGTTTCTACACCTGCTAAGACTTTGACCGTAAACTCTGCATGTTTACACTGTACTGTAATGATTCAGAATAGAGATTTCTTGGTTAATTTAATCTGTCTACCCCTACAATCTCTCGAGATCATTCTCGGCATGGATTGGATGTCCTATAATTACGTAGTCTTGGATTGTGCTCGCAAATTAGTTCATTTCCCCGAACCTGGAGTCGTTCGGTATTTGGCTGCTAACAAACTCGAAGTATCACTGAGAGAAGGAACTCAGGAATTTTTATCATTGGCTAACGTGGAGACTAAGATGGATGTGAACATAGAAGATGTGGTGTTAGTCAAAGAATATCTTGACGTATTTCCAACATAAATTCCAGGATTACTCCCGGTAAGAGAGGTGGAGTTCTTCATTGATTTGCACCCAAGAACTGGACCTATTTCAATTGCGCCGTATCGGATGTCGCCATTGGAATTAAGCGAGCTTAAGGATCAGATTGAAGGTTTGTTGGAGAAAGGATTTATCAGACCAAGTGTGTCGCCATGGGGAGCTCCAGTGTTGTTGGTTAAGAAGAAGGATGGAAGTTCACGCTTATGTGTGGATTATAGGCAACTTAACAAGGTAACTATTAAGAATCGTTATCCTTTGCCACACATCGATGATTTGATGGACCAATTGAGAGGAGCCGCGGTGTTTTCAAAGATTGATTTGAAGTCAGGATATCATCAGATTTGGGTAAGAGAAGGAGATATTCAAAAGACTGCTTTCAGGACCCGTTACAGACATTATGAATATCTCATTATGCCTTTTGGAGTTACGAATGCACCAGCAATATTTATGGATTATATGAATAGAATCTTTAGCCCATTCCTAGATAAATTCGTGGTGGTGTTCATCGATGATATATTGATTTATTCAAAGGATGAAGAAGAACATGAAGAGCACCTACGTCAAGTTCTTGAAGTCTTACGCGAGAAGCAATTGTATGCCAATTTGTCGAAGTGCGAGTTTTGGTTAGAGAAAGTGAACTTCTTGGGACATGTGATAACAAAAGAAGGAATCGCTGTGGATCAGGCAAAGATTGAGACAATTCTTGCCTGGAAACAGCCTCAGACTATCACAGACATACGTAGTTTTGTCGGACTGGCAGGATACTAAAGAGATTTATTGAAGGATTTGCTAAGATTGTAGCTCCTTTGACACAACTCACCAGAAAGAATCAGCCGTTTGCATGGACGGAGAAGTGTGAGGAAAGTTTTCAGTTGCTTAAGAAAAAGTTGACAACCACACCAGTATTGGTCTTGCCACAGCCAGAGGAACCATATGAAGTTTACTGTGATGCATCTCACCAAGGTTTAGGATGTGTTTTGATGCAACACAAGAAAGTTGTAGCTTACGCCTCAAGGCAGTTGAAAACTCACAAACGAAACTATCCTACCCATGATTTAGAACTTCCTGCAGTAGTATTTGCATTAAAGGTCTGGAGGCACTACTTATATGGATGCACGTTCATGGTATTCAATGACCATAAAAGTTTGAAGTATCTGTTCGATCAGAAAGAATTGAACATGCGTCAGAGGAGATTGATGGAAACTCTCAAGGATTTTGATTTTTCATTGCAGTACCACCCTAGGAAAGCCAATGTGGTGGCTGATGCATTCAGTAGGAAAAGTGTGTCAGTATCTTCAAAGATAATGGCCAGACAACAAGAGTTGTGGGAAGCATTTAGAGACCTACACTTGGACGTAGAGTTTGCACTAGGAATTTTAAAGTGTGGAATGATAACAATTTCGAGTGGTTTGCTTGAGGAGATTGCGAACTTGCAAGATGACGCATTAATCCAAGAAAAGAGGAACCTGATAGCGCAATGACAGACAATTGAGTTCAGGGTCGGACCAGATAATATTCTGAGATGTAATGGAAGAGTTTGTGTACCGGAAGTTGCAGATATGAGAAGAGCGATTTTGGAAGAGGCTCATAAGAGTAAGTTGAGTATTCATCCTGGAGCGACCAAGATGTATCAGGACTTAAGACAGAATTACTGGTGGCCAGGAATGAAGAGGGACGTAGCGGAGTATGTATCGGCTTGTTTAACTTGTCAGAAAGCAAAAGTGGATCATCAACGACCTGCTGGAATGTTGCAACCTTTGGATATATTGGAATGGAAGTGGGATAGTATTTCCATGGATTTTATAACCGGATTACCCAAGACAAGGAAAAAGAATGATTCAATTTGGGTAATAGTGGATCGATTGACAAAATCCGCACATTTCTTACCAGTAAGGACCACTTATAAAGTAGATAAGCTGACGGAAATCTACATTGCTAAGATCGTAAGATTACACGGAGTCCCATCGAGTATAGTATCGGACCGTGACCCAAAGTTCACATCTCGTTTTTGGGGAGTGCTGCATGAAGCGTTGGGAACAAAATTGAAATTGAGTTCAGCTTACCATCCGCAAACAGACAGACAGACTGAGATAACAAATCAGTCCTTGGAAGATCTATTAAGAGCGTGTGTGTTGGATGATAGAGGAAACTGGGATGAGGTATTGCCATTGATTGAATTTACTTACAACAACAGTTTTCACGCAAGTATCGGAATGGCACCCTTATGAGGCTTTGTATGGACGCAAGTGTCAGACGCCTTTATGCTGGTATAAGGACAGAGAAAGTATGATTGTTGGACCTGAGATGGTGCAACATACTACAAAAAGGTCAAGAGGATACAAGACAAAATGAAGATTTCATAGGACCGTCAGAAGAGTTATGCGGACAAGCGTCGCAGACCTTTGGAATTTGAGCAGGGTGATCATGTATTTCTAAGAATCATGCCGACAACTGGAGTTGGCATAGCTATTAAATCAAGAAAGTTGACTCAGAAATTTATTGGACCATATCAGATTACTGCATGAATTGGACCAGTGGCTTATCGGATTGCTTTACCTCCCATACTGTCCAATATTCACGACGTATTTCACGTGTCGCAGTTAAGAAAATACATTTCGGATCTGTCACATGTAATCGAACCAGTCACAATTCAAGTGAAGGATAACCTGTCATTTGAAGTATTCCCTATAAGAATTGAAGACAGGAAGATTAAACAGTTGAGGAACAAGGAAGTCCCACTAGTAAAAGTGATTTGGAATCCGACTACAGGAGACGCGACTTGGGAACTTGAGAGTAAGATGAGGGAACAATATCTTCAGTTGTTTATCGACATGTAGTTTCGAGGACGAAACTAATTTAAGGGGGGGAGTAATGTAAGACCCTTAATTTTAAAAATTAAATTATGGATTTAATATTAAGTGTATTTTGAGGATATTTGTAAAATATTTAATATATGTATATTTTGTGTAAATATATATATATATATATATATAAATATTTATTTTGGAGGTTGAATTAAAATTATTGGATGAAGGATAAATTAATTTAATTACGAGTAATTAAATTATCGAGCAGTTAATTAAGAGGGTATTTGTTAATTACGACGAGAGTGGTTAAGTACATGATGATCAATCAATAGTATAATATTGATGTGTTGGGTGAGGTGGCACCTATGTGTCTATATATAGAGGGGAGATGCCATAACAGAAAGGAAAAACAAACATATTTCCTTCCTTCTTTACTGCATGAAACAGTACCCTTCTTCTTCCTCTCCCCATTCTGTTTTCTGTTAGTAGAAAGAAAACCATTCAGCATTATCGGTGATGCTACCGTAACATCCCGACCCTTTAGCGTTATCGGCGATGTTACTCGGTCTTCTCACTCCCCCTAACCACCCAGTGGAAATAGTGAGTTTTTGCCTTTCGTGAGAATCGAGCCCGGTACCTGGGGGATAAGTAACCACCTCATCACATTCCCACTACCAATTGATCTTCCAAACCACATTATCGACAAGCAACTGTAGACCTACTACTGCAACTTTTAGTCCAATAGTTGGGTGAAGAGTATATATTACATGTAGGTTTTGTTGGTGTTTATGTCCAATTATTTTGTTGTAATCTTTTCATCCAACCAAGATCTGGTTGCACTTGCACAGATGCAGCTGAATGAAAGTGTACAATAGTATAATGCTTATGTATTATTGGCTCAAACTCATTCACCACGTAAAGCACAAATCGCTTAAGATCAAGACATCTGAGCAAAAAGTGAGCCCCCACAACAACCATGAAGGGATGACTCTCACTATCCACACCTCCATGGTAAACAATCTTTATCTCTAGTTCACCAAATCCAAGCATATTAGCAAAATTTCAGCCTCGTTGCATTTGAACACTTTTTATACATCTCAGTATCAATTGTGCTAGTAATGCAAAAGACAATAACTATAACATTGTCATTCTACTTCTCAAGAAACCGCTGCACAGTTCTTATAGCTACATGTGCAGCTGGTTCACGGGGATAATTCTTCGCATCTATATAAATACCGCCTATAGCAATACTTTGAAGCCCATTTTCAATTAGAATCTCAAGGCAAGCACGGTAATAATGACTTCGTGGCATACTTTGGACCAACTGTATGGATGATTTTCTTTGCAAGAAGGTCATAGGCGTTGGTAACTTTAGCCATCCATGTTCGACATTCACCCAAAGTTGCGCATTTATCTGCAAGACCAGGTCTAGCATGCAACCCAAGGCTGTTGTGTGCTTCATCATTCGTGAAATACATTTTTGTTCGAATTCCATCAGTTGTGTCTCCAATGATTTGAGTTTAAGGATGATCACATATCGTTCTCCAACTTTTAGGTGGAGACTGAAACGGAGATTGTTTATCATTCTCGGTTTCGTGCAGATTGTTTTGTTGTGTACCTTCTTGCTTAATTTTATTTTTCTCTTAGATCCTTTTTGTTTTTCCACTTCATGATCATACTTTGGAGTTTTCATGGATGATATTTGAACATTGTCTAACAACTTTGTGATTTATCCAAATTTAATATGTAATAATTTTTCTTCACCATCCTATCTTTCATCATAAAAATCAACATATTCATCAAACATAATATACATAATATCATCTATAATTTGGGCCTTGAGATTCTATAATATTTATGGAATGTAGAGCATTCAAAATATATACTTTGATGGCATTTTAAAACAAATTGCTCATACTTTCTTTATCATGTGAAACATAGTAATGACATTCAAAAATGTCAAAGTATGATATGTTTTGCTTTCTATTAAAAAAATGATATGAAGGTATGTCAAAGATATTTTCTACTAAAGCCAAGATTAAGAACATGATAAACAATTTTTGTGGCTTATCTCCAAAATTATTTTTCAAGAGTTGATTTATTTAAAATTGTTCTAGCCATTTCTTGTAACTAATTTATTGTAACTTCATATTGTTGGAAATTATTTAACAAGCAAATTATGTGAGATATCATTTTCATCAAAGAATTATTTGAAGAATAATATTTCAAATTTCCTTTGATCATTTCTTATAGAAATGACAATTCTTTTTCAAAAGTCCTAAAAGCATGATTTGGCTGGAAATTCATCTAAGTATAAAACATAAGGATTTTTAAAATGAGGATGTTTGTTTTACTTCAACCATGTGGGGTTTAAAAAATAACTTTAAAAGCAATTCTACAAAGTTATATCAAACATCTTTAATCTATGCAAAATTATTTCAACAAATGATACATATACCTTTGATTTGTTAATGTTTCCAAAGGTTATAGATACTCCAAATTTTTGTAATGAGAGGAGGCATCATATTTTTCCATTCATGTGTATTGAGCATGTCTTGTTCATGTATCAATGTTCTTTCTTGATTGTTGAATGGTGTTCCTGCATCACAAGTTAGTAATTACTTTGGTACCCATATTTTTTTGGGTCCTTGATGGTTAGTATATCTTCTTTTAGAAGATTTTTTAAAAGTTAATCTCTTTTTAAAATAGCAAGTTGACTTGAAGTGGCCATTCTTGGAATAATAGGAACACTTTGTTGTTGGTTTTGAAGAAGGTTTGAAACTCTAATTTTTAAAAGTCTTTGAAACTGATTTTGATGAAATTCCAGAGCGTTCTCCTTTTTTCAAACTTTCTGGAGAAAGTTCAGTTTTTGTTCCAGAACGTTCTTCGTTTTGAGAACAATCTGGAGAACGTTCTCCCTTTTTTAAGTTTCCTGAAGAATGTTCTGTTTTTGTTTCAGAACGTTCTTATATTCTAAAGATCCTTTTGTTCTTGATTTTTTCATCTCTTTTCTTAAAATAACATGCAAATTCTAGATGTCCAACTTTACTACAATATGAACATTTGATTTTGCATTTTTCCTCTTTTCTTTTAGGAACAAAAAAGCTTTCATAAATCTTTTCTTTTTGAGAAGTTTTGAAACATAAATCATTTTTCTCAAATATCCTTTCTTCAGATATCATATTCTTTTGAAATGTTTCAGTGGTTGTTACCAAGTCGGTTAAATCATTTTTTAAATCAGGAACTTTTATCTTTAAAGAGGTACTTTCTTCCTTAGTTTCAAAATATTTTGGAAAATGATATTTTATGGTTATCTCATTGAGAGTCTTTTGTTGTTCAACCATTTGTAAATGAGTTTGCTGCAAACTTTGAATGACCTTTATGAGTTCGTCATTCATAGCTTGGGCTTTCTCTTTTTCTTCTTTTTCTTTACGGAATTGTTCTTTTAATAAACCATATTTTTGAGCAAGAAGGTTTGAAACACATAAAAGATTATCAAATTCTTTTTCCATTTCTTCACATAAAGGACAAAGTTCAGACATGGTTACCTCATTATTTTCTAAGTTTTCCTTTAAGCACATATTGCTTTCTGACATTACTTCTTCTTCCTGAATCTTTTCCTCTAACACTTGTTATGTGCTCAATCTTTAGAGATCGAGCTCTGATACCAATTGAAGAAGCAATGTCGATTTACAAGTAAGGGGGGTTTGAATTGTAAATTCGCCCTTTTCAAATTCCTGTTAAAAACTTAAGAAAATAACTCAAGATTGATCTTGGTTGTGAAAATAGAAAACGAAGAACGTTCTTGGTTTTCACCAGAAAACAGAGAACATTCTTGGTTAGTTAAAATCAACAGTTCAGTTTATCTATTTAACTTGATAATTAAAAGACTGAAAATAAATAGAGATAAGGGAAGAGATATCACACGCAGATATATCCTGGTTCACCCAACCTGGGCTACGTCCAGTCCTCACAACGGTGAGATTTTCCACTAAGTGTTCAAAACAAAGAACCTTCTTGGTTTTATAGCACCTAGCTCAGATCAACCTTAATCTGTTACAAACTTCAATTCTTTCCACCCAGAAAGGAATTCAATCAGATCACCTATCAACCTTGATAGGATTTTACACTTCACCTTTTAACCTTAAAAGGATTTTCTAAACAAATGACTCAAGCTATAAACACATCTTATAGTCTTGAGTTTACACAATAATGATGTAGAGTGTTTTTACATAATCAGATTAAATCTCAACTCTTGTTTGAGGTTTAGATTCTTTACAAGAGATTTCAGTAAGCTAATAACAATGAATTCGTGATTGCATGTTACTGATTTCTTGTGAGACTTTTCAAGTATGAATGTGAGTGATTGATGATATATCTTGGGACTGGAATGTCTTTGATTTTGGACAGAATCTGAGTATGCTCAACTCGTGTTTGAGATTAGATTCTTGACAAAAGAATTCAGTAAAATGATTCTGATATGAAGAAGCAAAACATAACTGAATCTTTTGTTTGTGATTGAGAAGCTTTCAAGTATGTAGATGTATGTAAGTGATGTATTGCTTTGTACTTTAAGCTCTGCTTTTTCCTTGAGCATTGACCTTCCTTTTATAGACTTGAGAGCAGTAAATGAAAATCAATAGAGTCGTTGGAAGTGCTCTTGTCAGGCTTGACCAGAGCCAATTTTTCTGATTAAAAATAATTCAGCTTTTGACTACTTTTAAGTTCTGTTTTGACTGAGTTGAAATCCTTTGTTCTTGGTCATATTCTTCTTTCATCTCTGATTTTTGTCTCTGATGGTATCCTCTTATTTTTTCCTCTGATGGTATCCTCTGATGATATCCTCTGATGGTATCCTATGATGATATCCTCTGATGATATCCTCTAATGATATCCTCTGATGATATCCTCTGATGGTATCCTCTGATGGTATCCTCTGATGTTTATATACTTCAAGATCGTTCAATGTTCTTGGCAGTCAAGCTGGAGAATGATATAACAAGGCTGGAGAATGATGTTCAGTATGCTGGAGAATGATTGTATCATTCTGGACTGATGTTATCATATTGGAGGATGATGTTTGATCATTTTGGAGATAGTTGTTAATCATGCTAGAGAAAGATGTTTGTTGCTAGAGATTGTTTATCAATCTGGAGACTGATGATACACTGCTGGAGACTGATGTTAAACATGATAGAGATTAATGTTAACATGCTGGAGATTGATGTTAACATGCTGGAGAATGATAATCATTCTGGACAGAAGATCATTTTGGACAGCAGATCATTCTGAACATTCTGGAGACAGATCTGATTATTCTGGACATTCTGGAGATTAATCTAAACATTCTGGACATATCTGGAGACTGATCTGTCTTGTTGGAACAGCTTGATTCATAGCCTTTTTCCTTTGTGATTTGAATGACTTCTTTTATTAGAATGGATCCCATTTGTTCCTTGTCATGTAGTGATAATATTGATGTAAATTCCAGAGGCAATATCTTCTTTCCATTAATGGAGATTGATTAATCTTTATGCTGTCATGACCATATTTGAACCTGGAGAACATTCTCCGTTTTCCAGATTTCTGTCAAGAACATTCTCTGTTCGGTTTTTGTAATTTTGCTTCTTTCAAATGATCTTGCTTTTGATTTATAGCATAGTTTGATCATTGATTTGTTGTATGAATGTATTTGGTCATCTTTCTTCATAAAGATGTTATCTTGAAGATGTAATAATCATTCTATTGAATGATTTGATATATGATACATTCCTTTCGAGATTATTTCATTATTGAGTGGATACTTGTGCATTTTGATGAAGTGAATGGATTCTTGGTTGTTCACTTATGCACTCATGTTCCTTAAACAAAACTTAAGTGAAATCATTAGTAGACCACCATTCATAAAACTTAATCATTTATTTCATATGGTTTGTTTTCATTAAAACATATATCAAAAAGATTTTTTCTTCAACACAATCTACAAATATCATCCATATTTCACCAATCTACACGGGTAGATTACTCAAGTATAAAATATAAATTTTGGTGAAATTTAAAGACGATTAAAGACACATATAATGCAAAATATCAGGGCAGAAAATGAACCAAGTCAACTCGAATATAGTTTGAGACTTGATAAAAATTAATTTCGTTAAATAAATGAGTTTAAACTTGAGCTTTATATAGTTCGACTCGTTTGATTCATGTATTGTTGAATATGTTTGTGATAGCTAGATTTTTGGGATAAGTTTGCGTGTTGAACAGTTAATAATTATTTGAAGTATAATGATCATTAGTTTTATGTTAAAAATAGAAATTTGCTGTTAGAGCTAATTTACATTTATATTTTTCAATTAGACAATTATTTTATCTAGAAACTACAATTAAATTACTGATTTTAAAAATACGTTTTTGAATTATGTGGTTCGAGCTAACGAGCTGAATCGAGTTGTTTGTGAGCTTAAATGGAGTCGAGTTCGAGTTAAAATAAATGTTTCATATCAAACTCAAGTCGAGTTTCGAGCCAAAATAAATTATTAGCGAATCAAGTCAAGTCCAACCAAGTTCAACTCAACTCGAGGAAATGAGTTAATATAAACATATCTTAGATAGCCAATGAAGGTAGTAAACTCTAATTAGGAATATTCCAACTATAAAAATAACCAGGAACCCCAAAAATACAACAGGGACCCATTTTAGTTTCCTGGTAGATCATTCAAAAATATCTTATATTTAGAAGATTCATGTTTTAGCTCTCAATAAAGCTTTTCTACAACTTTTATAATTTCTGATATGACCAATAAAGTATTTGATCCAAAAGAACAACCCAAGATTGCAATTGCCAAGCTTCTAGGGTATAGACTATAGTACGCATGCTAGTTATGGTTTCGTCTCTCAAAAGATTGGTCTAAGAAATCACGATGTATGTATATTCAAAGCAAACTAGTAAGCATATATGCATGTCTCTCACACATTTCAAATCTCAATTATGCACTTTTTTTTTTGTCTCAAATTGTTTGTTGCTTTAAAATAAAATAAAAATATGGAGACAATATTAATTATATTTTTTTTTAATATTATTAGATAATTTTACGACACCCCATATTAATTAATTATTCTACCTAATTCATACTACGATAGGACAATTGTAAAAAGAGATTATATCGTATATAAGGATTTAATTATATACATTAAAAAAATTTATACTATCAACTAATTACAATCGTTAAATAATTATAAATATTTAATTTTTATCATAACTACTTTTAAAGTGACTCGTGAATAATTGTGATGTACACGATAATACTTTATTCCACTGACAATACATGACAGTTAAACTCAATATAGAATATTTTTAAAAATTATGTTTATAAACTTAAACGGAAAATAATATGAATCAACTTGTTTCTAATATGCCATTAAAAACAACTTGTTTCTATTTATGCCATTAAAAAACACTTGTTTCAGTATATTTTTATAGAATAGAATTCGGTAATAATAACAATATATACCTGAAGTATGGAGTTGTTTGCATAACTTTCTTCTCCAATGCCTCCATTCATGTGTAGTAGCTGCTATTTCCATTTGTTTCTATTATCTTTATTTCTCAGTACCTTTACTTTTATGTTGTGCCTCAAGTAGAACATATATGCCACACACATATATAGATGCATCATGCATATAGAAGTCTTTCGTTTTTAATTTTTAAAATATATTCACATAACGTACATAAATTTTCATTCATATAACTATTTTAATATTAATCGCAAAACGTATTATATATGTGATCCATCTGAAGTGGATACTTTGAAGGCTAGTATATAGACAATAATTTAGGTGTGTTTACTGTTTAAATATTTAATTATTTAATTATTATATTGAAATATTATTATGCAGGCACAGATTTTTTTTTTTTTAATTATATTAGCTATTTTTTGATTAAGAATCATAATTGATTAATAATCACATTAAGTAATAAAACTAATTATATTTCTAATTGGATAATTAATTAAATATTTAATTAATTGATATGAGTTCAATATGAGTAAATGTCACTGATGATCGATTTGAGAATAACGAGAAATGTAATTGGTCATCAATCTATATATAAACTCTGATTTCAAATATATCAGACACAGTGTATATTGTTTCTTCTCCCCATCTGAATAGTATTTAGGACATTAAGAGTCTAGGTTGAAGAAGAATTACAAGTCAACGAATGCTTGTCATTTGCCTCTGTATTTCAGAATCAATTGCTTTAAGAATATTGAAGATCGAGAAATTATCAAAACTATAAATTCAGGTATTTCTAAAATCTTATCTTTGATAAATCAAACATGTTGTAGATCTAAATTGTTTATATACAAACTCATATGTTTATTAAATTTCTGCACTAAAATATGATTGCATGTCTAATCTAAATATTGAACATCTTTTTATATATTTCTATCAATAACTATTTCGACACTTGCATTGTTTAGTTTATTATTAAAATTTAAAGTGAGAATAGTGTCTGGACCATGTATGAAGATTTTTGAACTTACTAAGCATTTGCAAACAGAGACAAATGCATAAATGTAATAGATTGGGGGTCGTCTTTCTATTGTATTATCTTTTTAAAACTAATCCTTAAATCTAAAAAATAAACAGTTATAAAATAAAACAGCAACAAAACGAAATATAAAATCAACAGCATCCCACCATTATTTTTTTATATATATATATAAAATTAAATCAACCATTATTAATATTTTTTTAAAAAAAGCCATTATTATTGTTTAACACATATTACCATCATTCTTTAGACCAATATTCTTTACTATTCCAATTAATATAGTACCATTAACTTCTATTATTCATGAAAATGGAAATTAAAAAAAAAAACGAGCAAAAGTAATACATCCTTCTTCTTTTTTTTAACTATTTGTATTTGTTTAGTTTATTAGTTTTGTGGCTTCTTGAGACATATCAAGTGAAATGAAAAATTATTGTGAGATGAGAATATTTATTAAAGACCATTGAATATAAATCAACGGTATTGATGAAATTTCACTTCTTAGTCCCTTCCCCCTTTGTCCCCTATCTCCACCGGTTCTCGTTTCCTCTCCTTTCTCTTGTACATCGACTCCCTTTGTCACCTTTCTATGCAGTTTCTCATTGTCAGATTATAGTATTGTCCAAACTGGCTTCGAAAAGTCATATATTTTTATTTGATCCGTGTTCTTGTTTCTTTTATACTTTTAAAAAATTAATCGAAAGTTGTTACAAAGATTCAAATCTCGTTTCCAGTTCTGTTGCTACGAGTGTTTTTAAATTATAAACTTAATTTCGAGTAGCAATTCCGTGTTTTTTTTCCTTTTTATTTAGTTTTTTATTTAATTTTAAGTAACAATTTAATTTTTTATATCTTAAAACGTCAACAATATTATCTTTTTCTATACAAAATCAAAAAAAATTTCAAAATTTTAAAATAAAACTCATAAAATTAATTACTATCTTCAACATAATGTAAATTTCATAAAATTAATAATTCAAATATTTAAATAAACTCATATTTTATTCTTTATTTGATGAATTTGACGTTATTGAAAATTGAAATATGAGTTTATTTAAATATTTGAATTATGAATTTCATGAATATATGAATTTTCTTGAAATTGGTAATAAATTTTATGAGTTTTTTTTGAAGATTTTGATGAATTTTCTTTAAAAAGAATGATAACATTGTCAAAATTTTAAGACATATATGATCAAACTATTACTTAAAATTAAATAAAAGATCAAATCAAAATAAAAAATAAATAAATGATTGAATTATTATCTAAAATTAAGTTAATGAATCGCGACAAGTATTTTACCGTTTGTTTTAACGTGTAATTGCATAAAGTTTTGACCATTAGTAGAAAAGCATGTCATGGTGTCCTCAAATTGCCATGAACGCAGGCTTGAGGCTTGACCACCAAAAACGAAATCAAATTATTCATAAAATTAAAGTTGGTGCAACAAATTTGAATGGCCTTAACGAAATCACCTTTTGTCTATCTAATTGAAAAAACTGTGACCAATTTTTGTTTAACTTCACTGGTACCAACTTTTTGTCTATATTTTGTCTATCTCCACTAGTACCAATTTTTTGTCTATATTATTTTGTCAATGTTTTACCATCCTTGTGTTTGATAGAGAATAAAAGCTTTTCTGATTGGATGTAACCTAGCGTTCATTATAATAAATCGGGGCCTAAACAAATTTGGGTATCTAAAGTTTAAAAAAATTATATTGTAGATTTGTTGAGCAACAAAGTTGATACACCAATCAAGATATTTGGACAATAGATGACCATAACATATGATAGAAGAAAGACATATGTTCCAAAGCCTAACCTTCAACGAAGGAGCGTAAGTAGAATTTGCAGGGAATTAGAAAGGTAAGATCATGGGCACAAATTAGTATGTATGTATTGGTTTTCTACCCTATATTAATAATATTTTATTTGTTAAATGACTAATACATAACCCACTGAGTATAAGTCAATCAAACAGCAATGGTTATGATGTTGTCTTCAATCAACGGACATGTAAGGCAATAACCAAAGAAGGATCCATTTTGTTTATTGGACAGAAAACAAAAATATTTATAAAATCAAACATTTTGATTTAGAAAAAACAAGAGGTAAAATGTCTTATGTCAATGAAGGAAGAACAATGGATCAGACATATACAATTGGGTCATGCTAACTTGAGAGTGATATTAAAACACAAACTTAATCTAGTAAGAGGTTTACCCAATCTGAAATATAAATCAGATATTTTTTGTGAGACATGTCAAAAAAAAAAAAAGAAAAAAATCTAAACTTCTTTTTCTTCAAAAATATGTTTTCACATGAAGACCTCTTGAATTTTTACACATTGATTTATTAGATCATTTAAAGACAACCTATGTTTTTGGTAAGTAGTATTGACTTGTTATTT